>VXBW01000873.1:124206-185600 GCA_013400375.1 Thinocorus orbignyianus
CCTCAAAAAGAGCTCCTTGCCGGTCTTTTTGAGGTGTTTTTGCCTTGATCCCCTCCCGCAGTGCCTCCATATATATATATATGTGTATATATATATATATATATGAAGTAACTCCCTCAAAAAAAAATAATAACCTTAAAGCAGCCTTCCAGTATCTGAAGGGAGCCTACAGGAGAGCTGGGGAGGGACTCTTGGTCAGGAAGTGTAGTGACAGGACGAAGGGTAATGGTTTTAAATTGGAAGAGGGGAGATTTAGATTAGATATTAGGAAGAAGTTCTTTACTGTGAGGGTGGTGAGACACTGGAACAGGCTACCCAGGGAAGTTGTGGCTGCCCCATCTCTGGAGGGGTTCAAGGCCAGGCTGGATGGGGCTTTGAGCAACCTGCTCTAGGGAGAGGTGTCCCTGCCCACAGCAGGGGGGTTGGAACTTGATGATCTCTAAGGTCCCTTCCAACTCTAACCATTCCATGATTCTATGATTCTATGAATTAAATGGCCCCCGAAAGATTTCTGCCTGTCTGTGTTCCTTCATTTCAACAGGATCTGCTGCTGTTTCTATTAATACAAGTCCTGCATGCTGGTAAGAACACATGGGCTAGCTTCTAATCAGCTGAAAAATTGCAGGAGGAAGCAAGTTATTCTTAGGGAGACTATAAAATTAAAAAGCTCGTGTGGGAGATCTTTCAAAAGTCTTTTTGATTCCAAAGGATAAAACTGCCTTCTCTTCTGCGTAGCTGCAAGATACAGCTGTAGTTAAAAGTAGGAAGTTAAGAATATCTCAGGATTTAGACAGGAGTTTTTTTGGCATTTAAAGAATTTTCTCTTTCCTTCTTTCTGACAGTAGATTTCTTTGCCAATGTTATTCTTCTGGAGTTTATAATTCTCTGAGATACTGTACTTTCAAGAGCTGGGTATATGGATAATTATTCCTGTGGCTATTCGGACTCAAGTATTGATAAAGCTTTTACTGTCTTGAAGGACTCTCCATTTCTTACACTGATACATCTTCCCATACCTTTGTTGAAGTGCAATATTTTCCACACAGAAGCAGAGAGCTTGAAAACTTAATTCCTGAGATTATTCCATGTTTGAAAAATCACGTAAACACGATCGTCGTGCCTGCCTTCAATATTCACCCAGGATTTAGAAAGTTTGCCAGCTGGAAAACAGGAAAAGACAGGAGTGGAAATGGATTGAAAAAAAAACAAACCACTTCATAAGAATGATTTGCTGGCATTAGCAGAGAGAGCATCCTCAGATCCCAGGGAGCCTTGGTAAACAACTAAAATCCAGGCAAAAATGTAATGAAAAACGTTTAGATGGAACCATGTGGATTGTGGGGACCCAACTAGACAATTTGGATTCAGCCCAGAATTCTAAGAAAAAAAAGTGCTACCATTGAGATGAGGAACAAAGACCACAGTTGGTTCTGCTGGCAGACAAACAGAGGACAGGAAGATGACCCCGAGAAATGAGGAGGCCAAGGAAGAGAGGCAGAAGGATACACTGCTGGCACCAAAACCTCTGGAAGACAGCGGCCACTCACCACATTGGTGTGGATCTGACCTAACAACATGAGGACCAAGAGACTGTAGAGATACTCAATGACTTTTCATGTATTAGGTAGATTTCTACTGACAATATTCAAAGTCATCCATAAAAATGGTGCTTATCTTTTGTTACCAGCAGGCTCAAGCCATCTGCAGACAACACATCTGAGTGAAACAACAAGCGAAAAATTTCAGGAGCTACATTTCTGAACCACATATCATTTATAACTAACTTAGCAACATTATTGTTTCAATGCAGGCAAAAGGACATCTTTATAAAATATATAGCCAAATACCCAAAAGCTCCTCCAGTTTTACTTCATACATATGGCCTTTCAGCACTATAATTTATATTTCTACTGCTCACTTGCCCAGATGGGCTTTTACAATATCCTTCTCCCAGCTCTCCAGGTGTTGCAAATAAATAAAGCACTTTATTTCAGGGAGGTGGGAATAGAGTAGGTACCAGTGAAAGTTGCCAATACATGCATTTTAGCAACAGCCATTACAAAAATTTATGACATTACTATTATTAAGCGTGCCAAGTGATTCTGTATATTATTCAAATGTCATGCATGACAAGTAAACCACAAAACTACTTTCAGTAAACTACTGAAATCAACAGTTGTCTGCAGTTAATGATTCTGTCACCGTGTCCAATTCAATAAATACACTTATGGAGAATTAGCATCAAAATGATGATTTGCCTGCCTTGCCCTATGAGATATACTGTGCCAGTAATAATAATACAACCAAAAAAAAAAGGCAAAAGATTCAGCGAATTTCTACACAAGTAAATGGCCATACCTTTGCAGAGATTCAGGAAGCAGAAGAGAATCTAAGTTTGTTGCATGACTTATTTGGTACAAAGCATTTATGACCTCTACTCTACAGTATATTAATTATTCAGGCAACTCGTTCAGAATGAAAAAGGGATGGAACATGGGAGAAGCGATCCCGAATCCTCAGCATTCTCACAGAAAGCAGTCATAAATTCTCCCAGAATACTAAGAGAGTACAAAACACTTCCACCTTATTATTTGAGACAGATCTCCCTTGTAATATGGGGGCTATTCTACTTACTTGAATGTATTTCTTAAGACACGACACTGGTTTTGTCCATCCACAAAGACTCAGAGCCACATAAATTATTTCAGAGGTGCCTAAATCTCCTTGTACATATACCCCAAGTGACTACAACAAGTTGGTGCTCTTCCAGTTCCTTAGTCCATACTGTAGTTAATAACCTAAATCTGGGAGCATTATTCAAATCCGTATGTGCACACAAACAATTCTTTACCATTTTTTGACTGAAAAGGCCTAGTGATGTTTTAGCAGGCAGAAATGCAGATCAGAGAAGCAGCAAAACCATCAAATATTTCACATAGAACCTACCACGCCTATAGCAATAAAGCCTTCTATGGCACTTCTGACCTGTAGATCCCAAAACGCTGTCACCTTATCCTGGCAATTCAAGCAGTCGTCAATAAAAGTGTGGGTTTGGACAGAAACATAACTTCTGAAAGGTTTAGGTAAGATGAATAAATTACACAGAACTGTAAACTTGATGAAAAATTCAGCCATTTGAAAGAAACTCGGCATGTTCAAAAGTATAGGAAGGAAGCAAAAAGGTGAGATTCAGCCCTAAAATACATGGCTTAACATCATTTGCAAAAATTAATCTACTACCTAGATGCATTTCCATTAGCGACCATAACCAATGCTAACTGCCTGAGGTGTCTTCTAAAGAGACGTACCATTATTATTTATATTTCTGCAATGTGAGAAGTGGTGGTGAGGGGGGGATGTTTGTCTTTTTTTGTTTTTACACAGAAGACTAAAAATAAACCCGTAGAGACATTATCATCTGAATAGACAAAGAGAAAAAGATGCTGTACAAGCACTGAGCAGAGATGTACAAACATGACTAGCATGTAAAAGTTTAAGGAATAGGGTTGTTGTTTTTTTTTATAGCAGTACGAGAGAACTCAGGTCTTTTTTAAAGAAAAATAATGCTTCTTTTAAGCAATGCTCATGCTTAAAATCAGGCCAGATGAATACATGTTTGAATAGAATGAGCATTCAGCAATCGTACCATACAATAAAGTGGAGCCTTCTACACTATTATTATCACATTTGCCATTGTGTTTTCACATAACATGTAAACACAAAGAGCTGGCTTAAAAGAAATGCATTTTTGCTCCATTTAACTTAGCATATTTACCAAGCATATTGGTTTTTTGACCAAATTAAAAATTATCGTCATTACGATTCCCCTGTTCCAGTGCCAAATATTGCATCAAGCGATGGGTAGCAAGGCAGTGTGTCTTAAAATATTATTCCTTTTTTTTTTCTTTTTTTCTCCCTGCCTTTGTTCTATTTAGCATTCCTGAAAAGAAGCCTGCCCCTGTAGGTTGCTGCTATGTTTGAGAAGAAATGATAATTCAAGAAGATTGGAAATGAGTAGGTGATTCAGTGAAGATATCTCCTTACCTCTTTCCCCTGGTACTACACACTTAGCATTCCTGCAAGGGGAAAAAAAATATCCTGCATTTACAGATGTAACAATTCTACCAGGGTGGAAGTTTCCCCACCATTTAACAATGACACTGCAATTAGGCTGGAGCTTTTTCTTAAATAAGGCTGTAATTAAACACGGATGCCTCTAACTTCCACTCCTTTGAAAATATCCTTGGATACTGCCTATGGTGACAATACCAGCTCTCTGGTATTTCTCAACTTATCACAAAGACACACAATAAGACTGTAGCAATATATTTATCATATCAATTTGCTACTTTCAAGCCACTTTATGTTCTGAAATGATTTCTGTGGTTTGGCAGGGAGTCTTTAATGAACTCAACACCAACAAATTGGCCCACTGCTGAAAAATCCCCTCCGCGATTCAGAAGTTAATTCTTAATTTCAGGAGAGGGTGAAAATGGAGAAGGAGATACACTTAAGCTTTCAGAACAGGGATACTTCAATCATTTCTAGCAAATTAGGAATGACGTGTTTAATTTTTACGGTGCAGTACTCTCATCCTTTCAACGAGAACAACATTCAAGCCGTCTTTGCTTTGTAAAGCATAAAATAGTTTAACGGTTGCCATTTGTCCTTAAAACTCATTATGACAGTATTTGTTCACAGAAGAAAGGTAAGACTTTTCCAGAATCACTTAGGAACGTGAGCTCTATTGATTCTGTTAAATGTCAACAGTATTTTCAAACAAATCTGTATTTATTAATTTCTCATTCTTAAGGGTCCAGATGAGAGAAGGTCACACAACTGAGACTACCGTTATTGTGGTATTATGGAGGCATCCACTGTGAGCTTCCTTTATTATTATTTTTTGACTGTTACAAGAAATAACTGTCTGTGGGCACGCAGAATGAGAAAAATTCTTTGGGGATGGTTGGACACGCTGTGTATATGCACCTGGATGGTGTAGGTGGGCACTGAACTTGCCATGGTCACTGTCCATGTGCAGAATGCTCCCCAAAGCTTCAGGAAAGGTTCTGGGCACAGCATTCCAAAAAAGAGCTCGTGCCAGAACCATGCCAGAAATTAAATGAACCAGATTAAGACCCGACTGCTGTACATTCATGAGTATCTCGCACCCAAAGGAATTACTGCCTAGAATATGACAGTGAAAATTATAGATGAACTTTTCACCCTCCAATAAACCTTACAGTAGGAAGTTTTCAAGGAATTACGCTTTAGGCAAGGCCTGTCTAGTGAAGCCAAGAAAATGGGTTTAGCGTGTTCTAAATGTCCCTTTCTTTTTCTTAAGTTGCTGATTCTCCTTGAGACTAGCACAGATCCAGGGACGGCTTCAAACTCTTCTCCTGCGCTATGTTTATTCAATACAGAGACAGTTGCAGCATTGTGTGACTTACCGCAATGAGAACCACAAGACTTGCATGATAAATATTGACTACCAAATAATCACAACAAGCCATTCACCACGAAAAGAGTGAAACAAGTAGGGAAAAAAAAACACCTAACAACTGTTCAAAAAACAACTGATAAGCTGTGTGAAAGCATTATCTCATCTCTAAGGACCGTCCATAAATAGAAAAGTAAATTCATCATTTGTTCCCTGAATTAATGGCTGAGCTCCAAGAGATAAATTAATCAAACTATTCTAGAAAGAAAATAAGACAACTCATTTCAAAATTCAGAGGTTCAAGAGACTGTGAGTTGTGAATTTCTTGTCTTACCTGCTTTCACAGGTTAAAACTCAGTGAAAACAAAGCAAAGACTTTCTTATTTAAATTAGCCTTGAGATGTATTACAAACACATATACTGGTCTCCAAAGCAAGCCTCATCAGCACTGCACTGTTTCACAGCTTCCTCCCCAAATTTTGTTCACCCAAATTCATACGTGCATACAGTTCCCTTCCATATACTATGGGATGCCAACCAGCAACCAAGCGGGGAAGAAAAGATGGACTTCTTCCTTCCCTTTCCTCTCTGTGTCGCTCTCTTGAATTGTTGTTTTTTCCAGGTGTATATCCCTGTTTCATGTATCCTTGCTAAGTTTCTTAGCACAGATTGAGTGGGGCAGCTGAGAGTGTGCAATTCTCTAATCCATCGACTTTAGCTGGTGGCTGAGTTTCTCATCCTGAGCATTAAACTGACTTATTTTGGTCTATCAAGAAAAAAAGCATAGTAATGTACCGCATATGTGTTGGGTCACAATCCAGAGCAGCTCTGCGTGCTACCCATGGTTACCCTGCTCCTGTCGCTGCCTTTGGAAATCTTTTCTAATGAATCCTCTCTTAAGTAATCACTCTGCCAAATATCAGTTGTCTAGAAGAGCTTGGTTTTTAACAAAAGGTCAAACAAAATTGCAATGAAAACCCCAGGGGATGCTGGCAAAAGGTCACTTAAGACAAAAGGGATTCCCAGCTGAATACAGGTTTAACCACAGTGCGTGTTTTCTGAGGGCTACCTTTCCAGAGAAAAGCTTTAATTCATAGCCAAAATTAATGCTTATAATTTTCTGTGCACAATCACCCCTAGCCCCAGTAAATGAAACAGTCACATCCAGCTACGTGACCTGCGGACTCGTCCTCCAAATAAAATGCTCGGTTCCACAACTGCAGCACTTACGATGGCAAATAAAGTTGCAACGTGATGATGCTCCCAGAACAGCAGCAGCCTGTTTATACGAAGAGCTGGACTCAAGAAATGTATTTTCAGCTCCATGCCTGTTGAGCTGGATGAGTGTTTCACAGCGAATAATTTATTTGATTAATTTAAGGCCATCACCTGTCTAAAAAATTCCTTTGTGCTGGCTTCTTTGGCCACTTTATTCATTATTTGAAGTTACAGAGCAGATGGTTTGTTCACATGAATTTCTGCCTAATGATTGCTCATAAACTCTCTGTCCTGGATAGTGCTTTGAATACTGGCTATGCAGGCTCTGTGACTGGATTTTTAACTCATATAGTGCATGGACTGGATTCCCAACTCACTCTCTTTCATTTTTGGGGATTTTTTTTTGTGTTAGCTAACTAAATATATAGCCAAACTACAGGATATTTTCAAGAAAATGAGGGTGAAAGTTTGTGGTTTAAAACAAAGCCTCTTAAAGAGATGTGCAACTTTCCATTTCTGAATAGTCTAACTTGAAGCCATGAAAATTCAGACATTTACGGACAGATACTTAAGTACCTAATTGGAACAACACAAAGGAACTAACAAAACTGGCTACCAAGCAAAATGAGACTCACCAAAACATGTATAAAATGCAAGGAAGTGGAATAAAAGATCATAGAATCATCTAGGTTGGAAGAGACCCTTGGGATCATCGAGTCCAACCAGCTATCCTACTCTACAAAGTTCTCCCCTAGATGTCCACGAAGCAAACAAACACTGTTTTCTTTTCTGTTCTCAGAAATTTGGCTCTTATTGCCAAGAGGGGGACAGAGTTGGCCCAACAGGATGCCACAGTTTTAACTGCAATGAGGTGCAGAACAACCTCTCTGAGGTGCAGATGAGCCCTTGCAATAAATGCCTTTTTAAACCAGGTAAGAATTTGGGCAAATTGGCTGTTTTTGAACCATATATAAAATTGCTTCAAAAAAAAACCACCCTAGCAAGACTGATTCCTCAATGAGCCTGTATAAGAACAAACAAGAATGATCCAATCAGGCTTACATTTTACTACTAATGATGTGTTTATAGATATTTACCTCTGCAGCAGTTTCAGAGACTGTATCTGGAATTGCTATTAATGCCTTTCTTCACTGATTAATAAAGAGTGAAGCTATTGAGATGTACGGTTTCCACTCATTTGTTTTTATACCAGTGTAACATTGCCATCTGCAGGGCTTAGAGCACAGAAGCTCTCCAGTACTTGAAGACTAATTTTACAATCAAGGAATAGAAACCACTGAAGTTGAAAATGTAAGTGCCCAAAATTAGCCCTTTTTGATCAGCTTGGCAAAGTGCTATTTTACAAATTATCCAGTAACAGTATGGCTCACCAACAAAAGCAGTATATTAAGCTACTGTCTGGCAAGTTATAAAGCTAAGGGATTTCCTTTAATCTGGTTGAATTATGCATTAGGACAAAAAGAAACAATTATTAAGTAGGCAGGGGTTCTGATTTAGTTGCTCATCAGAAACTGACGTCATTACATTTTCATACCATCATACCAAAATGTTATAATTCTGTATTCTACAGGTGATTCCGAGGAGTCTTTCTCAACATCTGTCTGTCTTAGTTCTGAGGAAGGATTTATGCAACACAAATCATTATTCACCACACTAGACCATGGATATGCCTTCAAAGTACAAAGTATACTGTCCAGACAGCCAAAAATGTCCACATGCAAGTGTTTCATTTTAGGTAGCTGCTTAATTTTAACCCTATCGTTTAATCTCTGCCCAAAAGACGTAATATTTGAAATTTCCAAGATGGCATTCATTCATTTAGAGATCTTCCAGAGTTAACTCTGAAGCTGGTTTCACAACGTTTAGCGTCCTAATCAAAGAAAAACTTTTCAGGGCTCAAATATTGTGTCATCTGCCTGAGCACCCCAAGAAACAGCACAAATGGGGGTGATACGGTATTGAGGATCACTGAATTAGGGCTGCTTCACTGAAATCTGTTTCAGTGTGACAAGGTAGAAATCCAGAATTAAACAGTGATCAATAAGTACTGGGGAAAAGCTGGAGAGGTCATAGGAGGCGACTTGAATGAAATAATCTGATTGAAAGTGTGATCTTTGATGTCAGAAAAAGTGGTTATTGACTTTAATTCAAAGAAGACAGAATGCTGCAAGACATTTTCATTTTTGAGAATCGAAGAATAAAGCAAATCAGAGGGGAAAAGAATCTGCAGCAATAAAACAGACAAGAGATCTAAAATATGAGATGGATAACTTCTACATATGCAGAACAGCTGTAAACTTGAACATTAGTACACTAAGATGGCTCTCTAGTTGTTGGCAATCACTGGATGAAATTTGCCTCCTTAATTTATACATAGGGAAAAGAACCCACAGCCAGTTGCAAAAAAAAAGAAAAAGAAATAATAATAAAAAAAAGTCATTGACCCAAGCTGAACATATTTTCATTTTCCAGTTCAGTGCTCAAACTAGAAAATCGATTATGTTCACAACTCTATCTAGACATTCTTAGTCCAGAAGCAACATTTCAGGAGCTGAATGAGGAGGAAGGGGTAAGTTTTGGCTGCATGCAGAGGCACATTCTGGTTTCAGGTTTCTCCTCTGACAGCTACATGCTGGTCTAGTTGAGACAAACAGAAGACAAAAAAAAGCTGACTTATTTGCATTTCAAAACGGGCAGTGTCCCATATTTAAGGATAGTAATAAGACTGTTAGCAGGGGGGTGCCAGAATTAAGATAGTAAAATCTTTGAAAGACTTTCCAGATTGAGCTGATCTCAGTTAAGACTTGAAGCCAGCAGTTGAGCTGCTAACAGAGTATCTGCAAGAATGCCAAGGATGCTGAGGAGGGCTCAAATTTATACATTAGGTGGTTGAGCCACCATCCCTGGACTTGTTTAAGAGTTGTTTAGATGTGCTATTGGGGGATATGGTGTAGGGGAGAACTTTGTAGAGTAGGGTAGATGGTTGGACTTGATGATCCTAAGGGTCTCTTCCAACCTAGATGTTTCTATGATTCTATGATCCTGTCACTTAGTTTGCTCCATCTTATTCTCTACGATTGCAAGAGGCTGGAATAACACTGTAGGTTTCAGAGAACGATGCAGAAGAAACTCTCATCTGTGCTACGGCACAGAATTAACAGGAGGCACGAGGCACGTTTGAGTCCTGGGAGCTATGGCAGTGATGAGGTTTGTCACTACAGAAGCTTCCACCAGGATACTGTCACTAACCACCTCGCTACTGCCACACAAGGAAGCAAGTGGCTGTCTAGACATGAGTCCTTAGATAACCGTGGTAGTAGCCTTGGTCTCCATGGCTAGGGGACACGGTGGTGGCAGCGCTCTTCTCCCTTGGTGAGCCTCTGCTGTTACTAAATATTAGTAGAAAAATAGTAATAAATAATTGTCTTAAGAATGCCCATGGAGTCAAGTCCTTATCAGGAATTTTGATAGAAAGCCAGATTTAATTTCAAGTTTGTGTTGATTATAAAACTTAGAATATACATGACGCTTGAGAATTACCAGTTGCCTAAAAATTAATTGTGAATGAGCTTACGCCTCGGAGTAGTTTTCCTGTGGATTACATATCTCAGAATTTTTAAATGATTTGCAGAAGAAAAAGGTTTTTTTAAAACTATTGAACTTGACACTGTATGCCATTGTTTCATTTTTGCAACATTTTTCATTCTGCTATAGAAGAAGTAATTATATACTAAAGAAGGTCTAATAGCCTCTAGGCTTTGGTTTGCACTGTTGTAGGCGCTTAAAAATACATACTCAGAGACAGTCTCCTCCTCTGCCTCATCAAAATCTCCCAGTTGGAAAATATAATTCTCATTGTGCCCTTATGTGGGATGGACATTGCTGCTCAGAGGAACATGTTCAACATCACACTGGTGTCTACAGCAATGCCCAGGAGAGTGCCTGGAAGTCTACCCTCATTCCTTTCCCAAGTTACCTTCCCTCTTCTTTAGAAATCTTTACGATTTTAATTTTTAAAACACTACTAAAAGACAATGCATTCACAAATTCTAGGTGTCGAAATGCTTTTCAGGAGTTAAGGCAGTTATAAAGTCAACAAACACAGAGGGGAGAAGAGATTCAGGGCTATTAAAAAAAAAAAAAAAGGCAATAAAGATATTTACACCTTCAATTCCCTAAGGAAGTCAATAAGGTGGAAAGACGGCCAGAGGTCAGGACTGGCGACTGGCACCACAGCGGTGAGGGGTCTGGCCGGAGAAGTGGCAGGTCTGCGAGGTCAGGAAGGGGTTGCTGACATGAGTCTGGAAAAAAAGATGAGGGAGAGAGGTTGGGAGCACCATTTAGAGGGTTAGGCAGGAGCACACATCTGTTGCATATTTTATGATGACATACACCAGGAAGCCAGGGTACACACAGCAGTAGCTGTGTTGACAAACGATCGTTGTGTGTGCTGCCGATGGTGCCATGGTATGTACGTGCCAGCCTGGGTTCCTCTGCTCCGTGCCATCTCCAGTCCCCTGCCAGCTCCCTGCAGCCCAGCCAACACCAAAGGAGACTCCAGCATCTCGCTGCCCCTGTTTTCTTAGTGCTTAGGATTTATTTTACCCAGCCTTCCTGATATCTTAAACCCTAGGTACACACTACCAGTTCAATCCAGCATGTAAAGGGATGCAACTTTTTTCCTAAATCTGGTTTCTCTGACTATTACTTTATTACCTACCCAGCAGATATATGAAGCTCCTCATTAAAATCACCTGCCCTAGTGAGGCTGACTACCATGATTTAGTATAGACTGGATCTTGTAAAGTCTATGGAGCTCATACAATTCTGGTGTATTAGAGGCAGTGAGATGTCCTTGCCAAGCCATTGCTGCCTGATCCCAACTCGACTGCTTGTAAGTCACCATGGAGAAGCAGAATAATGATGCTCTGACCACTGTACCCTTGGGCAGTTAGGCTGGTAAAAGCACAACAGCCAAGGCTGTGAAAAATTCCTGTTCTTCAGCAGGCTATGAGTAACTCTGCATTACAATTGTAAAATATATGATATTTTACAATTTATATTTTACATAAAATACGAACTTCTACCAGGCCTTTGGGAAAAACTTGCAAAAGCTTGGTTAGCATTCACACTGCTAATCCCAAGGATGGATTGGACACCATTAAATAGGACAAAAATGTTACTGAATAAATAGTTAAGGCTAATGGCTTTCTATGCCAGAGAGAAAATAAATTATCCAACAGGAGATGTTGTATTAGCCATATCACAGAATTATTAAATAAAATAAGGGATTCAAAAAATTGGTCTAAGAAAACTAGGCAGTACCTAACCGCATTCTTGAAAAGAGAAAGAGGCTAATTAGAGAGAGAAAAAAATACATATATTTAAAATATGATTGCTTTCACTGGGATCAAACACACCCTCAGATGATGAGTGAAAGGGCAATCCTAAACAGAAACCCAAGGGAGCCGAAAAGCAGTGAGGCCAAAGGAAACCTTTATTTTAGTGCCTGTGGGGAGCGGAACCTGCTCTGTAACAGATGGTCCCTGTCTGCCTTCTGACATCTTCAGCTGTATTAATCTGAGGCACGTTTGTGCTTAACTTTCCTTCATTCCTTGCCTGACAACCACGACATGACCACATGTCAACAGCTTCCACTGGGAAAAAAGGTTCATCCTCACAGACGTCCAGGTACGGTTTTGTAGCCAGCACAGGAGAACCTACCCTGGCGTGGCTAAAAAATGTGATTTACAGCCATTCAGAGGCATCACAGTTTGACAAAAATGATGACTAATCCTCCTGCAGGCTGTTTGGATATTCACAGCTACTACGTGGGCCTCCTTTCTCATGAATGAACAAGATGTGACCACACCCTCACAGAAGGAAACACCAGCAGCAGATGGGACAGTGGAACACCTACAACTACAGATGGAAGGAAGAGGCTACAGCAGGACCCCGGATACTACAGTCTAAAAGAATGCACTTTCTTCATTTGGGAAGGCTTATCCATATTTCTTTGATAGCGACACATTGCCCAACTCTGCAGTTTTCTGTCTAATCAATGCCAGCTTTCTACAAACGTTAGTCCCCTCAGCAGCCTTCAAGGTGGGCGATTTCACAGTTTTACGTGTAGGAAGTGTGATTCAGAGACAAAAAAAAAGAGATGTTGTTTCTCTGTGCCAGACGAGAAGAGCTATATTCAGCCTTAGGCAGGTCTTGTAAGGAAAATTTCCAGAGTCTTCACTCTAATCCATCTCCTTCATGACACAGCAACACCTACATTTACAGAACTAATGGTCTGAGTGGCTTCTCTGGGCTTCTGGAGATGTGATTTGAGCTCATCCTGTGGAACAAACAGCCCTGAGAAATTATTCTGAGGTCGTACTTCATATTTATGATGTCCTGTCCCTGGGCTAGTTAAGATGAAGTTTATCTAACCAGTTCCTACCTCCCTCTTGCTTGGTGAAAGTTTCCAACCTATGGCTCGTGAAAGCTGTTAATTATGTGTTCCAGATAACTCTTGCTCAACAGCAGCTGCACATTCCAGACATCTCAATATTTTAATCTCTGAAAACTAACTCACTCCCCTTTTTGAATAAAAGAGACGATGAAAAACTGAGCTCTTAGAGAGTCTCATTAATCCCTGCTGTAACTCAATGCACTCCACATTGTATCAGGAAATACATCTGACCTCCCACGACATTATCAGGTACCAAAGTGACTCTGAAGGACCAGCCCCGTTGTGCCAACCATTTATGTTACGCTGTGAAAAGCCCTTCAATTTCCACATGTCCTCATCTCAATACGAGGACAGTGTCAAGGGCTACATTTCCAATATGCCAGAGATCTAAGTTGACCAGCTCCATAATCTAATATGCATGGGGGTCAAAAGCAGCCTGTCACCTCAGATGTGTATTTTTTATTTATTTATTTCCTTAGCCAAGAAGGAATTCACTTGAGTTCGTTACTAAACTGAGAAAAATAACATAAGAGAATGGGAGGAAGCCATGTAAAAAAATGAGAGAATCAGGCCAGAACCCCCTGTTCATTTTCACTGTGTTGGCATGTTTGATCCAACTTCTAAACCAGCCATAAAAGAGTGGCATTTTCTCATGTTTCAATTGCATTAAGAACTGGAATTAGCTTTATAACTATAAATTGGTTAAGTATAATACAATATTTATGCCACAGTATCTGTGTTTTTTCCCCTCTAGGATTCCGTTTAAAAGGGAAATAACAAGGAAATGTAGTACTCTCAGGAAGAGTGGGTTTATAATTTATGCTAATTAATTTTCTTATTGACACAAAACTAAATTCTGCATTGTATGTGATTGCAGCATGGGGAAAAAAAAGGCAGATTAAATAATATAGATTCTTTTCTCCAACAGATAATGCTGTAAGGAAAACTCTCTATTTTTCACTAAACATGTTAATTCTCATTCACTCATTCTTCTCCTGCCCAACATGCAGGCTGCTGTGTCCAAAACAGTCCTTACCCCTTATCCTAGTTCCCCAGATACAAGGGCAAAGGTATAAGCAAGAAAAATAGTTCAATTTATTTGAAGCCATGAAAGGCTCCAATCAAGATCAAGAAGTCATTATTCTAGGCATTAAATAAAAAGAGCAATAGCCCATCCCTGACCTGAAAAGAGGTTTAAAATTTTCCATTAAACCAAATAACATCACTCAAAGTTGGAAGAAAAAAATTCTACTGCTAGTAAAGGTAGGGGGAAAAAACCCCAACATCATTCTGCTAATAAAAAAGCTACTTGGAATTTGCTGAAAAACCTAACAGCTGGCTAATTCCATATATATTCATGGAAGAGTCTGTGCCAAACTCATCATTGTTCTAACTTGCTGGGCTTCACTGGTGCTACATCAAAAAGAAAACTGGCTCCACTGAGGTCTGTTTTCTATTAGAATTATTCATCAAGGATCTGCAAGCCTGACCTGAAATTTTCCTCCAACTTCAGCAGAATCAAATTCTTTTCGGTGTTCAGACAGATTCATTTTCCTCTTCCCATTTCCCACACGTACACCCCGTCTCATTCGGGCAAGAGTGAAAGGTTCTGTATTGCTACAAGTGGTATTACGACTTTAATTATTTTAAAGAGGCAGAAAAAATGCTGAAGAGCAGGAACTCCACTTCAGCTGACCAACTCAGGCTCTGTCAGCTTTGCCCCTTTCCTCAAAATATTTACTCTTCTTTGCTACACTAATTATTCGCTCAGGTTTTTGTGTTGTTAATAGAATTTGCCCATCATATTGATTAGCTTACTTAGTTCAGCTGGATTCACAGTGTAAATAAGATTTCTTGGCAATTTAATAATCCCTTTGCTCCAATGACTCCATTTTGGTTCCCCCCCAATTTTAATAGAAGGAGCAGCACTAATTACCTGCCCTTATGTCAATGTTTCCTCAGCAGCATCCTCCAGCATTGAATTGCTGGTTCCCTTATTGTTATTGTCATTAGCACTGAAGTATTCTTCTAAGAAGAATTTCATTCAGCTGGCCTGAGGTTCTTCCTTCTGCAAGAGACAAAGAATAATTTCCCAGTTAGAATCAGGATGTTCTCTGTCCTTAATGAGAGAGCAGCATGATTAGAAATGGAGATATTTTCTATTTCCCATCCACATTCATTTTAATCCACGTTTCACTGGAGTAAATGCAGGCTTGTCCTGAGATGCATGTTGTATCTACATTAGCAAAAAAGGAGAGGTTTATAGTTTAAAGTATGATAGCAAATCCCTGCGTTTAAAATCCATCTTCCTCATCTTAGCATAAGAATAAGCTGCATTTTTAAAAAATTTACCAGGACAACTATTTAAGATTTTTATTTGATTGAGATAGAAAGCAACTCTACTCCACTGCTTTTCTATTTTAAATATTTGCTTTAGTCACCGTGTTGTCTTATGTCTTCCCCATTAGTTAAGTCATCTTGAATATTTACAGATAGTTGACTTTGGTAATCCTTATACAATCTTATTTTTAAAAATAGCTGCGAAATTACTTGGGATGGGGAAGTTATGGAATATATTTGGCATGGGTTTATTACTGAGGAGGGCAATTTTTAAAAGTTTAGTACAAAAAGGGGAAGACTGAGTCTTCCCCCAGGGATAGGTGACACAGTGAAGAAGGTGACACAAAGGACAGAGACATGCAAGGAAGTGAGAGGCAAGGAAATCATACCTATTGGAGGATGAGAAATTCAGATGGCAAAAAAAACCCACAGCAATTCTGTTTTTTCCTATATAAAGCATTTCTGGAGACAATAAACTCCAGAAGCAGGGACATTTATCAGGAAAGACTACCTAAATGGCCAGATTGAACAATTAGTGGCCAAATTCTTCAAAATTTACAAATAACGCCCCATTATTAACACCATGTAAAAAATGTCTGTGGAGCACCAAGTTTTGTCAACACAGGAGCAGAAGGGTTAATCCAAATGAATTTCTGACATGGTTTAGCTAAACTGTGTTAAAGAATTATTCAGATATTTGTGTTAAGAATTAAAAATGCCTTGATTCGATTTTCTTTACCTGACTTTCAAAGAGTCTAAGTTAAAATCAGATTTTATTCCTGAATATGAACGTGTGCACAGAATTTAGCACAGTTTAAGTAAATCTCCTTACAAGCGACTCAGGCGGGGAAGGAATCCTCAAAAATTGCCACAGCCTCCAAAAGAAATCAAGGCAACTCTCTCTAACACTCAGTTTCTTCAGATAGCTCAAATCTCTCTCTCTCGTGCATTTAAGGAGGGATAGGAAGGAAGTGAAAATGTATATGCCTCACGCAATAACATTATATAATGACATCCAATACCAGAGGCAGACGTTGGACTATTTAGTCTCATCCCATATGGCAAGAACAAATGTTCTCCCAGTTTATTATTAATAGCACTATGGCAACACTGTGACTCAGCATCAGTGTCCTGGTTTCCAGGCGAAAAGGTCTCTCAACCTCCCCATATTCTCCCATATTCCATGCCACCCATGGCTATCCGGCCTCAGGTCAGATTCCTGGGTGGTAGTCTTAAATAGTTGTTTGACCTTAAACAAGACCAGAAGCACATTTAAGACACAGAGCAGAACAATCACGCTGGTTTCAACATCCCAAGAGGATTTGAAATCCTCAAAAACTGGCATTCCTGGCCCCAGGGAGAAAGAGAAAGCAGGAGGGCTGGGGAAAGCATCCCCCTCTGTTTCTCCCACAGGCTGGGTGTGACTCTTACTAAATGCTGAGAAAGAGTGTCTGAGATATAACAGTAATACATAAACACCCTCTAATAACCTTCTAGCAAGAGATGCCATCATATCATATGTTGATATTGCACACGATAGCAAAATTATAAACCTGATCGCCCTCCCAGAGGTGACAAACAACATAACAGGGAGTACATAAAACATAAAGGAATTCACATAACAAAGCCAAGAGAACAGAGCCAGTAACATGGTGAGCGGTGCTTATTTCACTGACACAACAGAGGCAAACAGCGAGTTCGTTTAAGAAGCCCCGGTCCGATTTTGGTTGCTGTCTCAACCCTCCTCGTGCCCCACGCTGGGCGCCAAAAAAAGGACTGTCACGGCAACAAAAGCGCCACGTGGCAGTCCCTTGGCTCCGCCCCCCAGCGGTGTGGAGAGGATGAGAAAGAAAAGGCAGACTCGTGGGTTGAGATAAAAACCGTTTACCAGAGCAACAGGTATTGCAGGGAAACAGTAACACAGATGGAAGAGACAAACACGAGTACAATAATGACCGCACCCTGCGCTACCCCACCCCGACCCGACCGACACCGACACCGCTGATATGCACCCCGGAGCCACCCGCCCATATATACGCCTATGCCGTGACGTCGCCGCGCCCACTTCCGATTGTAGCCCCTCCCCTCCCCGGCTAGCTCCCTGCTGCCCCTGGGCCTGGCACACATGGGGTGGAATAGCTGTGCCGGGTAGAGACAGGGGAAAATCAACCCCGTCCCTGCTGGAAACCAGGACATTCAGAAATCGTTATTTAAAATATCTTCCACCAGAACTGCCTTGGCATGAGCCCTTTTTCCTGCAGAAGGTTGGTCCTGACTAAAACCTTCCACCCAGGGCTGGGATTAGCACAGTAGTGCAAGAACCTGGTGACCACATTAAAATAACTGTGTGTCCTAACCTTCAAGGAGTTGATCCAGCATTCGGAGTTATAGATCAAGGAGAAAAATTTAATGGATAAATGTTAAAATCATTAAAGTGGCTTTTCACTGCAAATAAAGAGTGAATGACTCATCCCAAATCAGCTATCAGATGTATCAGTTTGGGTTTTTCCTCCCAAAGTATGCATAAATCTCCTCAGTCTTGTCTCTTGTCATCTTCTTGTCAAAAGAAATTTCACATCACTTCCCCCTATCGTTCTTCCCCCTGGCTCCTGAAAACATTCCACTTTAAAATTTTATCACAGAGGGCGTTGGGTTTTTTTTTTTCCCTTCTAGGTTTCATAGCGAGTTATGCTATGAAATGCAGAGAAAAAGATTCTTTTCTTTTTATATATTAAAAAAAAGCCTTAATGCAGCTAGTAAAAAAAAATAAAAATTAAAATCATAGAATGACTGAACAACCATGATATTTTCTCTCTCTGAATCTACCTTCATTTCATTTCCAAAGTCCAAGTGAAGCTGCAGAGTTTGATGGGCATTTTCCCTCATTAGAGCGTACACGATGCCCTTAGAGGAGAAAATAGATGGATCTGTCACCCAAGCAGCCTCCCAGCAACCACATCCTTACGACATCCCTTCCTCAGCCACGAACACCTCCTTCATTAGCCCACAACAACTGCACTTTGGTATCTAAAGGCTGTAAAAAACCTCCAAAACCCCTGCCACCAAATGACAGGCATCCATTTAAAAGGACTTGATAGTTGCAGGTACTTTCTATGTGGCAACAGACACGTTTCTGCAGTAGGAGGCTGGTGGGAGATCAGGAGTAACTAAGCTTTATAAACACAGATAAGTAGGAGCTGACAGCACAGGGAAGATTTATCAGAACGGGCATGTGACACATGCATAAGACATAAAAATGCAGCCAACAGCTTCTCCTCAGTACCTGTAAAATCCCACTGGAAGAGTAATTTTCTACTCTAGATACCATCGTAGGAACTCCAGCAGATGGGACGTGCTCTCCACACAACTGCACCCCTACGGAAGGAGCTGGTGCTTTCAGTAGGCGAGGTAACAGAGATGGAATAAACATCTTTTGCTGTGTTCCAGCACAAATTGAGTCTTAAGGGATGAGGCCTTGGGTAAGATATTGCCTGTCATCTGCAATTTTTATAGTGTGTTAGGAAAACGGGGAGAAAAAAAAGGGAAAAAATAACTTAATAATTTTGCTCATAAGAGCATCCTAATATCCATATGAAATTGGCCATCAATTTGGCATTCTGTAATATTTTTAATGCTTTGTTTTACAACTTGAATGAATATTTTCTTTTTTTTAAAGGAAAATTGACATTAGACTATCATGGGACAACCAACAGAGGCTTACATGTGGGATGCTGCCCCGTACCACCACACTGAGCTTTCACACGGAGTCGACAGTCAATGTTGAGGCAGCAGCAGCAGCTTCCTGCCCTCTTTGGAAATCACTCTTAGAAGGGAACAAGACACAAGACTTTCCTTTTGAATTTCATAGGTGCTTGCAGAAAAAATAAAAACCAACAAACTTGGTTCCCTTGAGCTCCCTCAAAGTTTTGCCAGGGCCTTTTTGTGCCTCACTTTTCCCATCTCTACATTTTCCTGGTGCTCATTTCCTCCCCTTAGCATTTTCAACACTATCTCAAATGCCATTATCCAATAATATTAATTCCCAAATTCACATCATATTTAGATCAAGCCCTCCTGTTTAACTGTCTTTGCATCCCAACCATCATCCCAGAGTGTCAGCTCAACTGTTTCTGCCCACACTCCCAGCCTAATCGCCCATTTCCCTCAGCCACTTCCAAGTTCCCTGTCCCATAATCCAAGCTTTTACTGTTTTTTCCCTTCCCCTTCACCTCCTCATTTACCCTTTGTCCCCCTAATATCTCATCTCAGTGCAACTCCAAAGAATTGGCTTCTCACTTCTCCTTTCACTCCAGAATCAAACCATCTCATCTCAGTGCAACTCCAAAGAATTGGCTTCTCACTTCTCCTTTCCTCTCGCTCCAGCATCAGATCATCTCCCCATCCACCCCTGGCTGAGAGCTCCCTGGATACCACTCTCCCTTTTTCTCTGTCCTCTCCCCCATCCCTTTGAATTTCAGTCAAATGACTCCCTCCCACGCTGCCTGTCCTCTGGGATGGGAGGAGGCTTGTTGTGGAGAGGAATCCCATTTTGATTGCATTTTGTCAGCGGGTAAATGCTGCCCAGGAGGCTTCATTGCTTTCCTATTTTTCATGATTTTTTTTTTTGTGTGACACTGATTTTGAGACAATTTTAGGAGTAGGCGTATTGTACATCAGATTCAGCACAAAAGAGCTTCTGGCTGTAGCCCAGCAGAATCCTCCTACATTTCACAGGTGGTTTGTGAGCTGCAGATGGAGAACTCCTGTATAAAAAACTTTAAAAATAAAATCATCCAGCCTTATTCGTCCTTTAATTACACTTTGTTTTCAGCACTTCCTCACACTCTCTGCCTTTCTGAATGCTGCAGAATTGCACTCAACTTGAGAAAAAAAAAAAAGTTTTAAAAAAATTATAAGCTCTTATATTTTGTAACAATCTTCTCACTGCTACCAAACTTTTTATTTCACCAACTTTCATCTTTCCTACTCTCCTTTGTGCCGTTGCAGAGAAACTTAGTCCTTGGCTGGCAATAAGGACACAACCAAATACTGACCCAAAGGGGCATCTGCAAAGAGGAATGTAGTTTGCTGGAGACAGATCTAAAACACAGGAGAAAAGTCACGAGTGAAGAAGCTTAATCAGACACCAGCATAGCAATTTTCACAACATAATTTTGCAGCAGTTTTCACAAGCCATTAAGCTGACAGTTTTCCCTGCCCAGGCTGAATATTCCCTGGTCATGGTTCTTCCTCAGAACCACTTCTCTAACAGAAAAGTCCCCTTGGGAATACCAGTTTTAAGCTTTTGATCCTGCTGACCAGTGGGATGCTCTGCCAGGTTCTTGCTTCCAAATACTGCATTAAGTAAAAGCTGCCGAAAAGCACAAAATCTGTCATCTAATGAACCATAATATCACTGCCTGTAATGCTAATTAAATAAATAAAATGTACTCCTCACCAAATCAGGGAAGAACATGACTGAGGTTTACACAGTCATGAACACCATTGCTAACGCGAAGGTAGAATCTTTATTTATCAGCCTCCTCCAACACTAAAATGAGAAGAACTCAGACTAACACGAGATATGCAGATAAAAGCAGGTCCTTTTTGTATTATTTTTTTTTAACACAGCTGGTAGGGAACTTCTGGAATTTGTTGACACGAGCTTATAAAAGCAGGCAGCAATAGCATGTTTAAAAACGCATCAGACAAGTTCATGGACAAAACCAGATACTAAAAAAGCACCCTTGACCCAACGATTATGGGTGTTGAGGACATACAAGGGGAACAGACTGCAGAAAGTGGCTGGGCATACACACTGGCTTCAAATAATTGCTTTTCTTGCCTCCACTGAAGTTGGATTCTAAGCTACACCAACCCCCAGGACACACGCCCTGGTGGGCACCGGAATTCTTAGTGGGCAGCTCACTATCAAAGACAAACGGAGAGTCTGGAGGAAGACAAGAGAGAGAATTTTATCTGTCCAAGTAAAGCTGGAATAACGGTCTAAATACTCTAAGAACAGCTATTTCCGCTCCTTCGTGGCCAGCCTACTGCTCAGTAATAAGAAAATTATTACAAAGAAGAACTTTGTTCTGACATATTTTACTGCAACAAGGCAGAAGGAGTTGAGGCAAGCGCTCAAGGTTCGAGCTGTGACCTTGAGTAGCTTTCCAGATGTCACTTGTCACCACACAGCGGGCAACAGTGATACCAGCGCTGTGCTCAGAGGTTAGGAGCCCTGGTTTTCTTCTCTCTCTGAGGTAAATCAGAGATAACATCCACGATAGACAACGGGCTTCAGCTGCTGCGAAGAAGGATGAGACTAGAATCAGGTCCTTAACGTTTATTTGTAAAAGCTGAGGGAAGTTCATCATGACTAGCTGTTGTTTTCCAGATAAACCCTGCTGAAGCTGGAGGTGATTTACTTTGTCCCATTAGGAATATTTCTCCCACACATTACATACTATGACACATTCTGGCTATTAAGATACGGTATGCCTAGCAGACAGTGTCTCACGACTTACCTATCCATTTCTTAAGATCTACTTTTTCTCCTAAAAAATGTAATATCCTTTTCACTTTCCAGCATAAACTGACCACTTTATCCAAAAAATTGGTAAGAAAATAGCTCATTGTTTTTTAGCCAGCTCATCTGCAACAAGGACTGGTTTCAGCCAAAATTAAAGGTAGGAAGAAAGGGCCATTTATCTTTCAACTGATTTTTCAAGTTTGCTTCTGATCAACTAGGAACATTTTTAGTTGCGCTGAAAAAAGAGCCAAGTCAAAAGCAGAATAAAAATGTTTTTCAGGTTTTTTAAGCTTTTGTTCATTTTCATCAGACTCAAGTACCTAAACTCTCAAACGGACATAAAATAGTAAAAACGTTAAATATGACAGATCAAAAAATGCACCCCTAGTAATTATTTCATAATTAAGGCCTGATGGTGTGGCACTTCATAAGAGTCAATCTACTAGGTTGAAATTCAACTCTATAGAGTTTGTAGGATAGGATTTGTAAATATCCAGGGTTTACTGCTGGTGAAGGAGGAATCAAATCCCAAAATCCATGGGTAACTGTCTGGGATACTGACTTGATATTCTTTTTTCTTATATTATTGAAAAGTAAATTTAAATTGTATAAAGGGAGACCTGAACTTTAGACTCACCAGGTTTTCCACTCAGAGGCCACAGATTTAAATAGCCTGACACACAGAGAACAAGTTAATTTTGCATCCTCCTCATACACATGAAATAACTGATAAAAGGAGAACCTCGGCAAACTAACGCGGTTTTGAAGAGTTAAGTTACCCCTTCATTTACACACGGAGCTCGTCTGGGCCCTCTATGCAGGGCAAATTCCCTTATAATTTTTTTCCCTTATAATTTTTAATGTTTATAATTTCCCTTATAATTTTTAAGGCCAGGTTGGATGGGGCTTTGAGCAACATGCTCTAGGAAGAGGTGTCCCTGCCCAGGTTAGGGGGGTTGGAACTTGATGATCTTTAAGGTCCCTTCCAACTCTAACCATTCTATGATTCTATAATGCACAAATATGGCTAAAATTATTTTCAGTCCAACACTGATTGTCACAAAAATAGCATGCAGCCCAATTAATATGCATGAAAGGTAAATCCATTAATGGACTGCATTTAGGTGAGCTAAAGGAAGTGAACCTTAAGTTCATCTTAAATCTTCTTATGCGCTTTTTGCTGATACCATGACAGCTAGGAATTAAAGATGCAAAGAACTTTTATTGAACTGTCCAGATCCTGTTTATATTCAATCAAAGTAGCTCACTTTATCATGCCGCTCTTGACATTGCTGCAAAATAGATAACAGCTAAATCAGAGATTGTCAAACTGAAGTAACTGTCAGGAATTAAATGGTATTGCTGAATAAAAGCCATAATTGAAATGCACAAAACCCCCTCTAAAACAATGTGGGAAACTTTAGATGACATTGCAGAGACATCAAAAGTCCCTGATACAGCAATAGAATCGAGCAGATTGTTTGGGCAAAATGTCATCATTTCAGCTTTCTTGTGCCTTATTACACACAGGCATCATCTGGGACTCTGCAGAGCACCGAATTACTATTTACAGCATTTTGACCTTGAACATCACAGTCGCATTAATGTAGTCCATTCAGTGGAACAGACAAATAGTTATGAGGTCAGTGGAAATGTGTAACAGATTTTTGTATTCAAAGAGGAAAAAAAAAAATATTACTGGCTTGCATAGAACCTAAAAGGAAGCATCTGTTCATAAAACACCTGGACTAACAAAGGGCAATCTTTTCTACATAACAGTTAAGATGCAATATATTATTGATCAAGCATTGTAAGAGGTTTAGCACCCTCTCAGCGCCCTCATGATACTCTAATTATGTGATGTAAATTAGAATCTCTAAAACCAGTAAGTTTCTTGAAGATGAAATTTAGTCACCCTCAAGCAACGCCTTATTAACTAAGTGACAAAGAATTGTAAGCAGGAGTTTAAAATTCAGTATTCATTCAAAAGAAAACAATTGGAGAATTTCAAATGCTCCACTAACAGCAAGAGACTAGCAGTATACAGCCTGATTATTTCACATCCTAAAGCCTTTTTTTTCACCCCTACATTTATAGTGACATCTGCAAGAGCTAATGGAGTTCTCTCTAGGATGGGGATCATTAAGTCAAAGTACTCAAGCACAATGGGCACTGAAAGACTGAATTTGCTCGTGCTCGTAACAGTTGACAACGATGCCAACATACATGAGTACTTCATCGAGTTTGTGCAGTATATTCAACATCTGGAGACTCTTCTCTGGATTTCTATGCAATCAGTATAAAACTTTAAATAAATACTTAGTAATGTACACATTTCAAACACGTATCTGTAACCTGCTTTTCGTTAACTGGGATTGCCCATAAAGAACTTGGGGAATCAACAGGAGAAGAGTACAGTGTGGCCGTACAGAATGAATGCATATGCTCCCTTATGGGAGCATAGAAAAAAACCCACCAACACCAAAAAACCCTCCACAACACCAAAACCAAAACTGAACCAAAAAAACCCAACAATCCAAATCCTCTAGAGATTAAATTAGACCTGTAGCAGCTGAGCCATTATGATTTGAGGTAAACTCGTTGTTAATGATACAGCAAGATCATCACAATAATTTCCTTTGCTTCAACTCTGAATGTTATTTGTGCTGATTTAAATGATGTAAAAATCACTTAATCGATGCGAATAACATAAACAGTGGTTTATAATTTGCCTTTGTATAAAGAAACTCATGTTTTTACTTGTTTTTTCACGTGAAAGAACATTTCAGTATTAACTCTTTTTAATAAAAAATTTCTTTATCTTTATCTTATACTACTATTCCCAGTAGAATTAGACACCTTGAAAGAGACAGGACAGGTTTTATGGCATACGGCAACAGACTTGTGTCTGCTAAAAACCACAAAAATTATAACCTACTACATCATGATTTTCACAGGTTGTGAAATGTGCATTTCTTTTCAATCCAGTGAAAATTTGGGCCATTTCTGCTCCATATACACTTATCTTTCAAGGTTGGTAGTTACTCTTTCCACAATGTGATGGATGTGGCATTGGATTATACAACTCAACTACACCTGTCCTCTTGTTTTCAAGATATTACATTCATTGTACTTCACAGCAAGAGCTCACAACCCAGATCTTGAATATTTCTCCATGATAAATATCACAGATAAAGAAATGGTCCAGTGCCAATGTTATTTTCGTGGTGCTGGCACATCTCCTGGGCAATGCCTCTTCCTGCTCATCACTGCACTTGGTAGTAAACACAATTTCAGTTTCAAAATAATTTTCAGGCGCCCTCGTAGCATTTGGTTGGAAAGTAATTTTTACAAGTATTTTAATATACTTTGTGTCTGGTTTGTTGTTTTTTTTTTCCTTCAGCAACTGTTTCTACAAATCAATAGTACTCTTTCCTTCCTTGAGCATTTGTAGAAGCAGGAGTTGATCCTGTCAATACTTACACCGCTGAGCAAGTTTCTCTTCGTTACTGCCCCGTTATATTCATTAGGATTACGCACATAGTGAAATCCTGGCAAGACTCGTAGCCTTGATATATCAACTCAGCTCTTCACTGAAATATAACCATCTCTGGGGTAAAGCATGATAAATATTCAACAGCACAGGGAAACACTACACTGCAGATTTAAGGCTCAATCTGGCAAATACTTACACAAGAATGTATTTTCTTCACACTGCTAAAGGAAAATACTTACATACATAAACGTATTCATAGGCATAAGATTGCAGAGTATGGGACCCAGGAGAGGAAGGAGAATGGGGGAAGAGGAGAGAACGTTTCCAATGCACTCCAGGGTCTTCGAAGTGTATTGAATGTCTCACCAAATCACAGAGAGGCCACGAGGGGATCAAGGTGGCAACAGCTGGAGCAAAAACTGCTCAGGAATGTCACGTTTTCATAAATTAGATAATATTATGTATGTGTAAGACATAGCCTTTGGACATCTGACCAAGTATATTTCCCATTTTTCCTTGGGAAACTGAAATTCTTTTCTGATCTAGCTTCATTTCAGCACTATAACAAGGAGCCAGTCAAAACACCTCTCTGGCACAGCTTCCTGGGGAAATGTTTCCCTATTTCACTCTTCATAAAGATCTGCAATAAAGAGATACCTGTACGCCATCCTTTCTAAAACTGAATTTTCCATTTAATAACTCAGACAGAACCAGAATGAGAGGAAATGGGTTAATGGATTCCTTTTTTAATCGCCTAGAACTAATTCAGCCTCTTCAGTGCATATAAATGGAAAATTTTTCATTCTCTCCCATATATGTATGTGGTTTATCAAAGTGTAAGATGGAGAAACTGACTTACATGAAAAGATAAATGTATAATATTTGGTGACCATATATTAGAAACTCATTCCAGTACTTGTACAGGCAGATACTCTGCAATAGGCTGAAGTCATTTGAAACAGTCAGAAAAAGCTGTTTATGTTTTATGCTTACGAGTAGTGATAACCTTTGCTAGACCATTAACAACAAGTTTACCTCAAATCATAATGGCTCAGCTGCAACAGGTCTAATTTTATCTCTAGAGGATTTGGGTTGTTGGGGTTTCCTTGTTTCGGATTTGGATTTTTTTTGTTTTGGTGTTTTTGGAGGGTTTTTGGGTGTTGGTGGTTCTTTTTTATATGCTCCCATAAGGGAGCATATGCATTCATATGCATATACTCATATCATTCATTCTGTACAGCCAACTGTACTTTCTCAAGACTTTGCACCCTCCTTCTCCTTTAGATAAATTCTTAACAAATCAAATTTCTCACTTTATATCTAAGAAAATTTTCTGCACTTGTCAAATCAACTTCAGCAGTGGTTGATAAATGACCACAGAGTTTTAATAGAGAAGCTAGAAACCATATTGATAGGAACGCCTCACTCCTTGCCTTTTTGGGTCTTTTTTTTTTCTATTTTTTTTTTTCCACTACATTTTTTTATTTTCTGCACCCATCCTCTACTGTTTTGTTGTTTGTTTTTTTTTTCTTTTTCATTTCTCATGCCTAAAATTCTTCTCCTGACCATCAACTCCTTAACAATTCCACTAATTACTCACATTGCTGGAGAAGATTTTTAGGACAGCTCCCACCCCTATCTTTTTGGTTGTGTAAAAAAATAAATAAAAATGAAACAATGAAATTGCAAGAGAGCCAAAACTTTGAAAAGGGTGAGGGAAGGAGGAGAGCAAAAGACCATACAAACTATAATATAATATAATATATCAGGACAAAACCAAATTGAATAAAACCTCTGAACTTCTAGACATTTATGTATTGAGTGCATTTAATGTGTTCTTTCCATATTTTCAAGCACTTTGAAAAATATTAACGACACTTACCATTTAAAAAATGAATGTGCACTTCAGTTTGGCTTTTATAATACTAAGAAACTGGGTTGATTAATATTTCTTCTAAAATAGTCTAATGTGTTTCTTCAGCCAACTCTGCAGATATATTATAGACACCTATCATTAGAGTGATAGTATTGCATTAGTCCATAAAATAATGGGAATATGGGAAAATCTGGCTCCTGAAAATATTTGGAACTGGCTCACTAACTTTTTGGTGTCTTGGGGCTGAACTTACCTTTATTTTCATGCATAATCACCTAAGCTGTTTAGGCCATTTCATTTGGGACTTCCTTTTGAAAAGAATGAGTATTGAAAACTAATTGTGCCTCCTTAGGACATAAATATTCACTATTGGAAGTGAAAAATAGAAAAGACATAACCCCAAGTTGTTTA
Source organism: Thinocorus orbignyianus (assembly GCA_013400375.1). Taxonomy (NCBI): domain Eukaryota; kingdom Metazoa; phylum Chordata; class Aves; order Ciconiiformes; family Thinocoridae; genus Thinocorus; species Thinocorus orbignyianus. The sequence goes on from VXBW01000873.1 coordinate 152,001, forward strand.
AAATGTAAGTTCTGTAGAGCAACCCACTCAGTAAAGGTAATATCATCTCTTTCTAAGAGGTTTTGCCAAAGAAAGGACTTGGTTAGATAGTCACTTGTCAGCACATTTTCAAATGAACATTACTTCAGACTTGTATTGTCCCTTTGGTTCCAATCGATACAAAGGCTTCATGGGATTAAATTTAATGCAAACTCTCCAAAGGTCACAAACTAGTGGTCCAAGGTAGCCCAAATTAATCAATGTGTAAACATCTCTTAGTACATCGGGAAAGGCTTAATATTCCCGAGCTGTTAAATTGCAGGACATCCTCATGGGTAAGGATGAGGATTCTGTCAGGGTGCTTGAAACACTGCAGATAGAGATTTTTCAGCTACCCACACACCAAAGGAATCAGAAAGCCATCTATTGGTGATCTGTCACACCCATCAAAGCCTTCAGCAGAGTTATGGTGCCTCTGCACTTTCTTTAGATCTTCTGCCAATATCAGATGAAGTGAAGTGAAGTTTAGGGAGAGGTATTAGGTACAGATACCAAAATGAGGAAAGAACACTTCCAGTATCCATACAAAAGATCTGAGTCACTAAATGAATCCCTATGCTAAAACTTAAGGAAAAGAGGATAAAAATTATGCAAATATCTCATACACACTCCATGTTTGGCTCTACACTGACTAAAAGTTTACTGTAAAGTTCTGTCCCTATTAAATGCTCCTGGAAGACTACATTGGTGAGGCAGTGCCATCCCTGCTGCTCATGTAGACATAAGAAGGGGGCAAAACTGCAATTAAACACGTGCACCTCATTTTATTCAAAGTCTGAGGGATGCGTTATACCAGGGTACGTTCTATCTGTGCCAGGAGGACTTTGCTGGTTTGATATACTCTTGTATTTTTTCTTGTAAAGTGCTCCTTCTTAGACCAGCTTTTAAAACCAGAAGAGTGGTGAACAATGATGTGGATCTGAGGCAATTATAACTCTCAAGCTAATGATAGGTTTTATCTTTGTAGTTTCTGGGTAAATCATTTTCCTCACACCAGGAAGGAGTGGCATAATCTGCCAGAAACACACCTCTGTAAAGCAGGGCTACACGTAAGATTCTTATTCTTATTCTTTTCTTTTTTTTTAAAATCCTTCATTTTTCAGGTATTTCATTTATATGTTCAAGATCACACCTGCAGAATGAATCTTTATATGCTTCCAACCCACACCAGGAACCTTTACCTCCTTCTACTGCTCCACATAAAAATTTCAATAACATCCACTGCTTTCAACTAGCACATTTTTGTTAGCTGAAGACGCAGAAAATATTTTTTGCCAATAAGCTCAACTTACGTAGGTTAAACTCCTACTCTTCAGATAAAGCCACATAAAGGTTGCCATATGGCATATACAGAGGAGTACCACAGCTTACCAGTTCACGTAATTGTACCCTTTCCTTTTCTTTCTTGGAAATTTTGTCCAAGTAACATTTCAGGACTGCTTCCCATGCAGAGCTTGTATCAGCAAGCGCGCTGAATCCTGCTCTCTGTTCATGTATGACACTCCTGTTCAAAAAAATCACCAAAATAAAAAAAATTAATATTACAAATCAAAATTACAAACCAAAATTCTAATTACATCTCTAAGGGATAAGTTGAGAAGATGCCACATAAAACCTCAGCATTAAAATTTAGCTTCTTAACCTGATAACCTGAACTTAAATCAGTTTCTACCTATGTTGCCTGACATTCATAAAATGAAAAAGTTTATAATTGTAGTGTAATTTAATTTCTTAGGGGGGAAGAGTTTACGTCTTACCTATTCATTTCCAAGAATGAATCCAGAAAGATTTTCATCCAGGTATTGTTCAGATGGATGAGAGGACAATACGAAGGAGGAGTGGAGGGAACATCTCTCCGCAGGTACCTCTTTTTGAGGGAAGAGGGGTAGGCAAACTCATCAACGGTGACTGCTTTTCAACGACGGAGAATAACATCAGTTATCTGTGGTGCCAGAAGCACACTAGTCCCATAAACAGCTGCTGGGGCAACTCTTTGGTCTTGTGAGGTTGTGAGCCAGTCCCAGTACTTATTCCTTCTGCCTTATGACAGAATGAGAAGCACCAAAGCCACATATCTTAGAGAAAATGTCCTCAAAAGTCTCCAAACAGATAAGAAATTTAAAAAGATACAAGTCCATCTTTACCATTTTATTTCCCGTCTCACATTCCCTATTATGGTTTTCTATACAGCAGCCTAGATTTCCAGAATTAATTAATTATAAATCTCTGGTCTGGAACTTGAGATGGTAATTCACTCTCAGTTGGTCCTACGTAAAATCTATGGGATTCATGACTATACTTGCATCATTTTTCCACCCATATTTATTCCCAAAAATTCATTTACACATTAAAAAGCCTCTTTCTTTGTGTGTTTTTGCCACCTCGGTGTCACGGTATAATAGCCTATTTCTTGTGCTACAGTTGATTACACTATATAAAGTAAGGAGAGAAAGTGGAAAGCCTCTGATAATGGAAATACTTGTCTAAAAACATGTTCATAGGAAGTCCATAATCTAAACACTAGATATTCTCATTTTCTAGCACAAGCAGGATTCATTCTCATATTACACTGAGAAGAAAAATATCATGTGAATGGGACCTGTAGTCTAATTAAATGAATACATTAAAAGTTTCTGATTTTGACAGGTAAGAATTAGCTGTCATTCTTTTCAACACTTTGGGAATTACGCTGCTGTCCTTCATTATCCCAAAAGATTACTATTGCTCTGTTTCTCGTGGGTGCAGTGAGGTAGAACAGTGGAGATGAGAGGTTATTATAGGAAAATTTGGCTTTGACATTTATATGATAAATTTGAAGTCAATTAGAGGAAAAATATTCCATTAGATAAAGTGAGTGTACCAATTACTGCGCTGAAGAGCTATTGCTAATAGTATAATTGAAATTTATAGAGTGGTGGTCCCTGCACTGTAGAATTAGATTGCATAAGTGATGGCAATAACAGGCAAGTAAACATTTTAGTTCCTAACCATTTGCAGGCTGAGGGTGGAGGGATTTACTTTTTTTATTTTTTATTCTGTCCTGATGTTAAAAATCCACTTCGGAATTACAGGAAAGGGCTTACATGCAGACACTTACCTTTCTTCATAAATTGTAGCAAAATAAAAGAAATAGCCCTTTTTAGTAAAATGTATGTGACCTTTCATGGAAATGAAGTACATGTCTTAGGAAAGATTAAGAGAAAGTAAAAATCAAATTTTCCACAGTAGGGGAAATTCTTTACTGTTGAGAAAATTAATTAAGTGTAAATAGAAACACAGAGTAACAGGAAAAACTTAAAAAAAAAAAAATTAAAAAAAATCAGTCACTTTCTTGTAGGGAGATGGCAAAAAGGGGACGATTTCTGTTGTAGAGACTGGACTATGAAATAGCCTTGCAAAGGAACTACATAAAATTGAATTTATAGCCATGCAAAACTAGATGGAGAGGCATGCTGGCAGATAAATACTACAGGAAACCACATTAGACTAGATCAGCAGGACAGGTTAGTAGGAATTTGGTCAAAAACTTGCTATTTGTGCTTTTTAAAACCCTGTATCTCCTAAAAGCTTTAAGACAAGCACAACAGTCAGGAAACCAGTATAAATAGGGAATGTGCTACAATCACTATTTGTGATGTGCTGTTTTTTCCTCTTTGTTTCCTTGTGCTCGTATCCGACTGTTCTCTCTTGCCTTCTCTCCTCGTAGACCTTCCCTCCCTCCTGATGGAAGATGCTGGGGTTGCGTTACAGCAGCTCTTGCTGGACTCACATCAAAGGGTAATGAAAGAGGTAGGTGCTCAGCCAGGGAGCTGGAGGCATCTTGATGAACCAGACGCTGCATCCTGATGAAACAGAGTTTCATGCTTCTCTTACAACTTCCTGGGAAGACGAAGGCAGGGCTGGGGTTTTGTGGCAGGACCTAGGGAATGTTAGGGTGCAAGAAGAGCTCCATGCTCATCACCCTGTACCTCTGCAGGTTCAGCCCTAATTCAGCTCTGGAGCAAAAGCTGACATAGGAAGCTGTTTGTTTTTCAGTGCCGTGGCAGGGCACAGCTATGGAAAATGAGAAATACCAACAGGAGGTCCAAAGGGAAGTGCACACAGCACATTGTTGTGGTTTTGGGTGGGATGGAGTTGACTTTCTTGATGGCAGCTGGCGTGTTGCTGTGTTTTGGACTTGGGATGAGAAAGGCGTTGATGGCACACTGGTGGTTCTGGTTGTTGCTGAGACCTCCATGCCTTTTCTGCTCCTCACACCACCAGTGTGAGCCCAGTGATGGGCTGGGAGGGCACAAGAAGTTGGGAGAGGATACAGCCAGGACAACTGCCCCCAACTGACCAAAAGGACCTTCCATGCCATGTGATGTCAGGCTCAGTATATAAAGCTGGGGAAAGAAGAAGGAAGGTGTGGGGGGGGGCGGATTCAAAGTGATGGCATTTCTCTTCCCAAGTAATGCGTGATGGAGCGCTGCTCTCCTGGGGATGGCTGAACACCTGCCTGCCCATGGGAAGCACTGAATTAAGTCCTTGTTTTGCTTTGCTTACATGTCCAGCTTTTATTAAACTGTCTTTATCTCAACCCACAAAATTTCCTTATTTTTTCTGATTCTTCTCCTCATCCCTTTGCGGAGGAAAGAAGTGAGAGAGCAACCGTATGACCCTAGTTGCTGGCTGGGTCTATTTTCACCCATTCCATAGCAGAAACAACCAACCAGAGGTTTACTCTGGGGTGTTATCCCATAAATCGATATTCCCTGAGTGGCAGAACCCACAAACCTGGTTTCCTGCTGATTTTTGTCTTTTTTTCCCCCCCTGTGATCCCCATACTCCCTGTTAGCAGCAACACTGTTCCTCTCTCCCTTCTTCCTCTTCACTGAAGGTGTGAACTCTGCAGGTAAGAAGCAATTTCTGCTGAAACTAGTCTGGAGGTAAGCACACTCCCACAGAAGAACTATACAGTGCCAGAATTCAGCCTGACTTTTCCTCAGGGACTAATCAGGACCTCTCCTTCTCACTCTGATGCTGATTTTTACAATTAGGTTGTGGGACTAAAATTTACTTTCTATTCCAAAAGTCACCAGCTAGTAACCAGAGAAAAAGATGCAATGATCACATATATATTGTTTCTTTCAGGAACTAGCTTAAAAAATCANTGGGAGAGGATACAGCCAGGACAACTGCCCCCAACTGACCAAAAGGACCTTCCATGCCATGTGATGTCAGGCTCAGTATATAAAGCTGGGGAAAGAAGAAGGAAGGTGTGGGGGGGGGCGGATTCAAAGTGATGGCATTTCTCTTCCCAAGTAATGCGTGATGGAGCGCTGCTCTCCTGGGGATGGCTGAACACCTGCCTGCCCATGGGAAGCACTGAATTAAGTCCTTGTTTTGCTTTGCTTACATGTCCAGCTTTTATTAAACTGTCTTTATCTCAACCCACAAAATTTCCTTATTTTTTCTGATTCTTCTCCTCATCCCTTTGCGGAGGAAAGAAGTGAGAGAGCAACCGTATGACCCTAGTTGCTGGCTGGGTCTATTTTCACCCATTCCATAGCAGAAACAACCAACCAGAGGTTTACTCTGGGGTGTTATCCCATAAATCGATATTCCCTGAGTGGCAGAACCCACAAACCTGGTTTCCTGCTGATTTTTGTCTTTTTTTCCCCCCCTGTGATCCCCATACTCCCTGTTAGCAGCAACACTGTTCCTCTCTCCCTTCTTCCTCTTCACTGAAGGTGTGAACTCTGCAGGTAAGAAGCAATTTCTGCTGAAACTAGTCTGGAGGTAAGCACACTCCCACAGAAGAACTATACAGTGCCAGAATTCAGCCTGACTTTTCCTCAGGGACTAATCAGGACCTCTCCTTCTCACTCTGATGCTGATTTTTACAATTAGGTTGTGGGACTAAAATTTACTTTCTATTCCAAAAGTCACCAGCTAGTAACCAGAGAAAAAGATGCAATGATCACATATATATTGTTTCTTTCAGGAACTAGCTTAAAAAATCATTTAGGAGATACTGTTTTTCACCAATGTAGACAAAATAAAATAGCAGATGTATACTATGGGAGCACAAATATGTGCTTAAGATATGGTTGCTTGGCTGCTTCTGTTATGAACTCTGTTCACCGAGCTGTCGTCTCTTCTTCACTGAAATTCTGCTGCCTACTGAGATTTCTACGGTTGGAAATAAGGGAAGCAATACTCCCCGCACGACTTGCTGCAGGGGGAGGGATGAGACAGCTGCCTAAATCATTTCCGGCTGGCCTGCTAATTCCTTCCTCACTTATCCCACTTATGGGACCCCCCGTCATCCTTGCAGCTATTACAGCCAGAATAGTAGCTTTGACTTCACTAACAATTCTTCTCCATTTCCAGAAGCTGACATCCAGCTGTTATTACTCCTCAATCAGGTTTCTGCTCAACCCAGGCTATCAAAAGAAATTTTCCAATTTCTCTTCCATTTCACTTCCCCGTTCCCATTCCACCAAGCACAGGCTTTTGTGTTTCTCCTCTCCATATCCTGCCAGTCTTGACGACCCATTCACACATCCCTGGGAAAAAGTCATCCCTCCCACTGATGATCCTTTACCTCTTCTCCTTCTTTTAGTAGAGAACAAACCCATTAGCATCATCCTGCTGATCTGAAGTTCCCTTATGCATCACCAATGGCTACATCCAAGTGATGGAAACCTCCAAGGAGCTGCTTAGAAATGACTCTGCCGTGTTACCTGGTAGGTTATTGCGAGAGAGAATTTTGCTTTCCTCCTTTCAGCAGTGCTCTGCAGCCATTAAGGCATTAGTCCAAAGCATGCATGCGTGTGCACGGAGCTGTACTTTTATTTCTGGTTGATGTTTAATGAATGAAGCACACTGAAGTGGCGCTGGGATTCAGTTGATCCAAATAGCTTGTTCTAAGAATGCCAGGCTGAGCTTCAGCCCCTTATGCTTAATGTTATACAAGGGACTGCTTGTAGAAATACAATGAAGATTGCCTCTTAATTGTGACTTATTTTCCTTTCACATACAACACTGCCATTCCAGAATGCTAGTGTGGCTCCTTCCTTCCTCTCAACCCATAATATGCATATAAAATGCCACCAGGTTAAAAGGCTTTCATTTGCCTTTTTTTTTGTTCTAAAAGCTTAGCGTTTCTCAAAGAACTTCATCCTGTGAGCAGGAAGATGCTTAAAGGATGGGCAGAGATTTAAAAGCTCCAAGACTGCAACTGGACCTTCAGTGGGGAGTTTAATTTGTGCTGAATATTATTTATGCTATTATGCTAAATATCGTTGACTCCATTTGGAATTTTAGCCAAGGCTGATCTAGCTCAGTCCACTACTTCTAGGACCCCTGCCAAGAGCAGACCTTGCTTTTGTTTAACACGCTTCATGGGTTTTTCTTATCACAATGGTCTTGTATCCTTAGACATCCCGGGGAGCTTTATTTCAGCACTAGCTTGCTGTTGCCTATGATCTGCCAACAGTGGAAACCAGTTACCTTTTGCTTAACCATATGAGATAGCAAAATGAAAGGACAACTTGCCCTGTCTTTGCTCCATTGCTCTAACTACAGTGGTTAAATAACTCATTTCAGGGTCCAAGGAATGGGGCATTTGATAATTTCCTCACAAATGCTTTTGGTTGACCAGCAAAATGAATTTTGACTACAAGCCTATGTTACCAGCTGACACAAACATTACAGACCCAATTCTCTTTGTTGGAATCCAAGAACAACAAAGATAAAGGCAGCAGATTAGCACAGGAAGTGACAGCTGAATCAAGGTCTATTTTCATCACAGTAAAATGAGAATAAACCATAAAAATGAGAATAATCTCTCTCATCTTATCTCAGTTTAAATGAACCAAGCTAAAATTTACCCAATTCTTTAAAATCACAAGTTTTCCAGGCAACATACTCTCCATTTCACTTTTCCTTCCCCAAATACCACTTTTGAACAGGTACATCAAATAAGATACACAATTACCTTCTATTCAGAGATACTCCCTGTATGCGAGCACCCTAGACATCTTTGGACTAAAATTATAAACTAGTATTGATGAAACAATTTACTTTATCTTTTATGTTCACGCTCAAGGATGGATCAAAATAATCTCTAATCATCAGATTTCAAAAGAAGCTGGTGGGAGAGCTCCCACTGGGAACAAATGACAGCAACTAAATATGCAGCTCTTTCAAAAATGCAGACTGATGATATCCAGCATTGTGTATTATTCGGAACAATGTGTTTTCTTCTTTTTTGCCTCCTTTAAAACTACATAAGCCTGTGTTTACCAGCCTCTTTACAGCTTCCTCTACAATGTACTGTGTAGTCTTCCGGCCAACATCCATGTAATCATTAGATGAATTACCCAAGCATAGAAATGACTATAGAACAAACAGATGCTCCTTCTTAAAAAGACTGAAAAAAACCCCACCAACCCAACCAAAACCCAAACCACATTCCTACAATAACGTGACACACTTCCTTTGTGTATCTGTTATTTTTGTTAAAACTGCTGGAACAATAATCTTGCATTTCCAAAGAAGCAAAAGAAACTTTTAAAAAAGGTATTGACAGCTGTTTCTCCCATTGCTAAAAAACTAGTAATACCTGATACATAAGAGGTCACAACTGTATGGAACATTCAGACTGTAAATAAAGAAAATATGAAGGGTAGATTTTTTAAAAGTGCTTGGGGAAATTTGTGGTCCCATTTTCAAAGTACCTTCAAGTGGGATGACTCCAAAGGGACTGATGAGCAATAGGAACCTACAGGCTCCTCTGTGAGAGTTGGACCTTTACTAATTTTTTTACGATTTAAATTTTCATGCCAAGTCCAGTTTGCAATAATCATCGCTGATGAGAAAAGCTGTGTTTAATTTGCTTTGAAGATGACAACGACAACAGTGCTGGGATCTATAAAAGGGTTATTGTGGAACACTTACCAACAAAAACAAGCATCTCTCCCAGTCATTTCCAATCCCTGCACCTCCTTTTGGTCATCTTTGGAAAATCTCCCTGCTTGTTGTTCCTGAAATAATTTCTTCAAAGCACAGAGTGTTTAACATCTGGGGAGCTCGTGTTTCTCCCTGACCTATGTGGTCCATGTAAAGCAGCAATCACCAAAAGCAAAGAAACCCTCCCTCTCTCTTTATTTCTTTTTCCATCTGTTCTTGATGGGTACACTATTGTAGACAATAAATGGTGATATTAGCTGCTAAATCTTGCTGAAATTATTTCGATGGCACGTAATTCACAGTTGGCGTTTTTAGAGGTTATGTCCTTGCTCAAGCAAAACACTGACTGAAGCTGATTGGTTTCTACCAATCTACTACTAGGATTCGCCTGCAAGTGGCTTCCAACACTATCGTGCAATTTTGTTTCATTTTCACTTTTTTCAAAGCGCTTTTAAAAAGTCAGTTTAACAAGAAATTTTATTGTCTAATGGGCCGTGACTGTTCATGATAGGATTTCATTTTAAATTCAGTTCATTATGCTGTCATTAGGGAAGATATGACTTGTCTTATTGCATCTTGTCATTTACCACGATTTTTATGGCCATTATTAGCTTGGATTTTCCAAGTAAGATATTCACTCAGCACCTGATTAAATGCACAGCATAAGTCAAAGAGGAAGATGGATTACCTTATGGCAACAAAGCAATCAACTGAATCTCAACAAATCTGGTCATTTTCCAACTCCACCCCATGTTGTTTTACCCTTTGTGATAAAGCCCCTTGTCAAATGGAAAGACAAATACTGCACCAGATCCACCTTTTAGCAGAGCATTTGAGATGACAGATTGTTTGGGGAAAAGTCTCTCATCCTGCACCATGTGGTAGAAACACAGCCTCGTTGAGCCTCTTGATCCTCTTCTAACTCCGAAAGGTCAACCACGACGACAAGGTTTGGGTTCCTTTACCACTTGGTCACACTCCCTCTTTATCTGCTCTTCACAGACCATTCACTTCAACTTTGTGTCTTTACTTCCACCAGGTTGCTAGAAAATATGAAAGTTTAGGTTTATGGGTTGCTTTTGCTTCCTGTGTCAGTCATTACTTTAGCCTCTGACCATCCTTTTCCTACTGAAACCACTGGGGTATGAAGGTCAGCTGCTTTCCTTCAAAGTGAGCAAATGCCCTTTTAAAAAAGTTGGCTGCTACCACAGTGTCAAGTCAGCCAATGATATTTCAAAAATACAATGTTAAATCTCAAGAGACCTTAAGGAGAAATTAAACTTCTCTTTCTGCTGCATTATGTTTAGAACAGAGAGATGGCTAGATGCTGTTTACTTAGATTTATAGCTGTGCTCAAACCACAAAAAAGAAATAATATGAGCAGACAATTTAGGAAAGATGTTTCAGAGACCTTTAAGTCTCATTTTCTTTGCAATGTCCTCATAAAGCTGACCAACGTGTATTTTTTTTCTGGCTGGAAATGTAGTTCAGTCACTCTTCTTTTGGATAAGAAGAGCAACAAGATGCTAAAGGTTCTACAGTCCCTCTCTTAACAGCAACATTTACCCATCTCCCACCGGCTCTGCCAGCAATCTTCAAAACAAAGGTGGGAAGACAATGTCAACAAAAAGTGAACTCATTGCCAAATGGTAATTTAATACATTTAGCTAAAACTACTCATGAAATCTTGTCAAAATGAAAAATAATCTCCATCAGAAAGAAGTGAATCAAAAAAAAAGAAAATTACATTTTTCAGCGTTTCATTTTTAAGTGGCATCTTCCGTCTTAAAATGGCCTTTTAAAATGTTTAAACAAAACTAAACCAAATCCCTATGCAATTCAACTATTTTCATTTGCATCAAACAAATTGTTTCAGATTAACCACAGCAATGTTTTTCCAAGCCTGGCCACTACTTCTCCATTTGCTGCAAAACTAAAAAATATCAACGATAGCCACCGTGCTTTGATCCAAATTGAGGGGTGTTTTTTTTCCCTTCAGTTTTTACTTTGGCCAAAACACATTTGCCAAGCTCTATTCAAACACAGCTGAGTGCTCTGGAAACCTCCCTAGGACTCTGGAAGATGAAAAGTGCTCCTGAACATTTGTTTATATGTGTTGTAATAGGGTTTGTGGACACCACATTTGTTTGAGATACTGAAGGATGTTTTCCCGGGTAGTGGCTCGAGCTTCTTGTGGCTTTTAAAGTAGGGGAGGCTTTTTTGAAATCGTTTTCTTTTGTGTATTAGGATTGAAGCATCCAAGCTAGACAAGATGGAGATTTGTTCAGTGCTGAACTCTTTCAAAAAAATATGATCCACGTTTCTTGGACAATGAGCTGACACAGCAGAAATACTCGGTGCATCCAGCATGAAACTACAGATCACATCAGCTTGCACTTTTAGATCTATTACAGCAATATCAGCAGTCCTTGATTTCTCATAACGGTGTTATTTTGTGCAGGCAGAACGAGCTGTCACCATCTGACAGGTCTAGATTATTTCACGGGGGACATCCCGCTGCCAGCAGCAATAATTGACTCATCCCTCGTCCCACGTCAGGCTCACCCAAGTGCCATCAGCAGGAGCCCAGCGCCTCACTTACTGCAGAACCAAGCTGGGTTAAGGCAAAATTAAAAGTTACCATCTTTGTACAATCCTCATTCACAAGCCGTAAGTATAGAGCGAAGCCCCGTTTATCGTTATAGTTTGCATTTTAAGTACCTCACTGCCAGTAAATGCCAATTAAAACAAAAATTTTGGAGAGCTTTAGAATCAAAAATAAACTGTGCTCCTTAATTCCAAAGTAATCCTACGAATTGTAATCGTGCCACATACTGAGCTGACTCTTCACTTGGAGAATCAGTGAGTCAAGGCCAAGCACAAGCAAGTACTTGACACGGTTTTGTCCCTTGATGGTTAATTACCACTTGTGCCTCCCCACTCCCATCCAGGGGAACGATGCTCCAGGATTTGGTCTGCTAACCAAGATTTTATAAATTTCCACACAACCTGACCCTTGTAATAACAGTTTTCATCCACATTTTTGCTGCATTTTGCATTTTTGGGATCTGATATTGCTAAATCAGCAGAGAAAGACCCAAAAAAAGTCAACATATGTGCATACTCATGCACAGGCCAGTGCATATCTGATTTTCTAGATCTACCCAGAACATCTATTATCATTTAAATGATGAGATATGGGTAAGCATCGTTTAGAGACCCTGCCAACCCTGCTCCAAATAACTTCACCTATCCAGGGAAAAGGTTTTATGCAGGATCTTGATCTTCAGCTAAGCCCTCACATGAGTTTCGATGATCGCAGTGGAAAGCAATGGATCAGAGTCTTTTAAAATAGCCTTTGAGAGATAAAACCCAAAGCTTTTTGTGGTCTGCAGAAAGTGTTGTTTCTCTCCATGGCTGTGTTTGGGTCCTTCACCATCTGCAGTGAGTCTGGTTTTAATTGTTGCTGTACCTCTGTGACTGCATCTTCTCTATTGCTTTGGGGCCTGTGTTTGATTTTTAGTATGACTTGTGTCAGCCAGCATGGAGAGAAGAACAGAAAATGTCCTGGGAAACTGAAAGAAATAGGCCTATCTGGAACAACTTTTATTGATTAATTTTAAGGAGACAATGAATAGACTGGCAGTCCCAAATGTGCTTTTACTCAAGCATATAATGCTGTAAGTAAACGACATTTCATTTGTCTGGCAAGAAGAGGGAAAATCAGAAATATTTGCCACCTACATTTACAAATCTCTTAAATTAAAAAGAAAACCCCAAAGTATTTGAAGATAATAAAGAAAAAAACCTCATACTTCTTTAAAAACAAACCCCTAGATGAGTTGTTCCCAACTGTAAATAACTGGGACAACACTTTTTGCCCCACATTGTGGGCAAAACCCAAGGACGTACCGAATGAGGAGGACTAGCAGAAGGAAAAATTATCATCTCACAGCTCAGCCCTGAAGTGCCACCCCTAAGAATGGAAACCTGCTCATCCCCTGACCCAGAACTCCTCTGTGATATTTGGCAAGTGCTCATCTCACCTGGCACCGCTCCTGGTTTCCAGCTGCTCGGGCTTGGGCACTTGCAGTCAGATTGGCAGGACTTGCTGAGCGCCACCAGCTGCAGCTGAGATCAATTTTATTTGTGTTTCAAAAGCTAGGATGTCTTACTAAAAAGAAAAAAAAGCAGGGGGGGAGAAGAAAAAAATAAATATATCAAAAAATATCTCTACATTTCAGTCTATAAACCCCAGACTGGGTGACATTTCCTACAATTTTAGAATTTTAGACTTGACCATTCCGGGCTTCAGTTCCCCTGATGTAAAACAGCAATGTCACCTGCTACTCTGAAAAGTGCTAGATGAAAGTTAGTTCATTTCTATCTCTAAACGCTTTTGAAATAGTCTGGAAAGCACTACAGAAATGCCATGGGTAAGCAAAGTTTTATTCACTGCGACATTTTGGGCAGTTAGTAATTTACTAAGTCGGTTTTCAAGGCCACACACTAAATGCATGGAGTGAAAAGAAATACTGTGTAAATCCCCCCAGAACGACACCAGAGCAAGTGGAGAAGACAAGAAGTGATAATTTATCAGGGGTCAGAGACAATGCAAGCAAGGAGTTGACCTGAAAGTCCATGTGCATCCTTGATTCTGAGCTTTGTCATCTGAATGTTTGACTTTCCATAAAACAGTCTTTAAAATGTTTGGGGTTGGGTTGTGGTAGTGTTTTTTTTCTTTTAGTACTAAAAAAGCTATTTCAATCAAGTTGACTGAAACAAAACAACTTGAGAGTAGAAATACTACATTTTGCATGTCAGGGAAATCCAGCTACTGGGGAAATGATTTATCACCAATTACTATGGAGATGAAGTGTCTGAAATTGAGGTTTTTATCTGAAAAAAAAATATGCTTGTGTCATATACTAACATTAAACAGTGAATTGAATCCCTCAGCGGCCATGGGGAGGCACTTCCAACACCACACAAGAGTTTAAACCTTTGATGCCAACAGTTCAACCTATGATGTTTCTTCAGGGGAAAAAAAAAAAACCAACCAAAACCACGTAGGCCATGGTCAATAATTCTTCAATGGAGCATAAAAGAAATTATGCAACTGATTTAATTTTCTTAGGGAAGAAAAGCAAACCATTTGGGGGGATTATTTTCCTTACGGCATGGAATAATTTGTACCAGGGATTTGAAGAATTGCAAGAACACCAAAAGGTTTGAAGAAACTGGTCAAGGCAGCAGGGATTTCTTTCTAAAATGTGCCGGACTGTAATAATAACAAGTCCTTTTTCTAGTTCTTCAGAAAGCACACAAATTGATCTGTAACATTTTACTTCAGCTGAACGTCCCTTCCATCCCCTGCTCCGGGAGTTATTTTAAGAGCAGCCTTGCTGTGATAGTGTCACATTTTCGGCACCACATCTACCATGCCCGTATTTCAATTATCATGTTCCACAGGACATCGGCAGCGAACAAGTTTAAGCAGCTTTTCCCAGCGCAGTTCTGTGGCACAAACAGTGATGACATCTAGTTCATTCACACTATTGTCGTGTGCGACGAGAAACAAAACTCAAGGGGACCCAACATGGGAAGCGAGTGCTTTAATTGTAATCTGTACCCTTCCAAAGAACTGAACGTTCTTAATATAAAAACAGCTCTGACAGAGCAGAGCCATATTGCTATTATATTCAGTGTTAAAGTCTGACTGCTACTGGCACATTATGGTTTACTATTTAAATCCACTATGCTCAGAAACCTCCTCCCTTCACTTCACCAAATTGATCTCCTTTCCGTTGCTGAAATGCTTTTTTAATACACAAAAAAAAAAAGGATGGAGGGGACAGCCAAAAAGTTTGTCTGATAACAAGTTCTTTCCTGCTTTAATTGCACTCATATTCACTCATTCTTATTTGCAAGATACATCATATGCTCAGTTTCTGTTCCAGCATTATGTCCTCATGATAATTTTTTTCAATGACATCTTTTATCACAAAGCACTTTGTCCAAGGTACACATAGTGCTCCCTATGATTTAAAAGCTGACAGTAGCTTCCCATTGCAACACTTTTTGGCCACTGTCAAAAAGTCTGCATTCAGAAATGAGCCCCCGGTGCCCAAATCCCTTTCCCTGAGGCTTGGTTTCATTTTCCCGCTAGCGCTGTGATAAAAGGCTCCCAGGATGCAAACTCACATGAGGGTTTAGGAGGAAAAGAGAGGGATGTGTCTTAGGCCACAAGGACTCTGACCAAAATCCTGATGCACCAGCAGAGCTCTTGTAAGTAGCTCCTCTCAGATATGGACCAGGAGCTTTGGGCTGAAAACTGTACTACTCAGTCCCAAATTTTTCATTTTGTTTTTACTTTGTTGACAAAAAATAAAAAAATAAAACAAAATAAAATAAAAAAATAAAACAAAATTAATGTAATGTAATGTAATGTAATGTGATGTAATGTAATATAAGCAGGTAATTAGGAAGTCCCAACCAAAATTAGCCCTGTAAGGAATATAAAGTCATTTTGCATTAAAGTTATTGGTAAGATAAAAGATAAAGACTTATTAAAATACAGCTTAAATAAGCACTGAATACCAACTGAACTTCCCCATGTTACAGTATCACCTGAAGGATGATAAAACACATACACCAGTATAACAGTGAAATTCAGTCTCTGCTTCACTTGGGAAGGCATAGCACTGGGGAGTACATCAGCTTAAGGAGAGCAAAATGCCAATCTTATTTTCTAAGGACTAATTTGAAATCCATACGTATTTGCAAAGCTATGTCATTGCCCTCCTTCAAATCCTTCCTGAAACTCCCCTGTGTCCTACAACACCTCCAGCCCATCAGGAAACCACTCTGGGAAGGCAGCAGCCCATCCCACCAGCAGCAAGGCTCCTGCTTTGCCTTTTAACCCCACTTCTCTTAGATCACGGGATCCTCAGGCACAGGGGATGGTTTCCGTTATGTCCCATATAACGACTGCAGTTCCTCTGGAATACCAGCAGCAATCCGTGTGGACATTTTCATTTTCTTTGCCCTTTCATTTTCAGTTTGTTGCTTGATATAAAAAAAATTATATAAAAAATTTCAAATACCCCCCCAGAAGGATCTCCCTTCCATGCATGACTTTCTCTTTCCTTATTTAAATGACTCAGTGCTGTTTTCTGCAGGAATAGCATATCTTGTAAGAGAAAGGAGGAGAGTGAAATCCACATTTACACCTCCGTCCCAGAAGGACCCTGTGCTCCTTCACCAGGCTTTTGGGTTTGTTTTGCCCTCTGCCAGACATATGTTTTGGCCTAAGGAGACAATGAAGTAGTATGTGACCACTCCGGTGTGAGTAATTCCTATCACTTGCAATTTCTTCCTTCTCTCTCCTTCCCAGGAGCAGAGACCCTACAGGCAGTTAGAACTACAGATGGGCAGCAGGGATAGTCGGAATATCAATAAACTTGTCACAACGCTGTCCAGTATGCTCCTAGTACTGTGGATTTTGACCAGTCTTTGTCCATACTCACACGATTTCTACAAGTTCCTTGACCAAGAATTAAGCTTAAAAAAAAAGATACGCTCACTGGAAAGTGTTCCCGTAGAAGACAGAGATGAAAAAAATATATATAAATGGGTATGTCCATGGGAAATAAAACAGGCAATTGTAATAACACTGAAATCATCAGCTCTGAGGCCAGCAACCACACTCAGTAAGAAAGAAAAGCAAACATGGTGTTTGATTGCATTAACAGAAAGAATAGAATTTAAAGCCACAGGTAACTGGATTTTAGGAGAAAAAAAGAAAAAGTATCAATTTTTAAGTAACTGTGCCTATCTGTTCAATTATGTTCTTGTGACTAATAAAGGTAATACCAAAAAGAACAAGATGTAGAGCGCTCCATCATAATTCCATGGAGGTAAGAGAAAGGAAGCACTAAGCTAATTTGATAATGCAGTTGAGAAATATCTGTGTCTGGGTCTGCAAAGGGATTACCAGGCTCATAGGGACAGGAAAGTAAGAAGTCAGCAGGACATTTGAAAGAGGGGAGGGAGCGACATCTTCCTTCCACAGCAGCACTTTTTGGTTCAATGGGGTGCCACATTCTAAACTAAATTATTAGTTGTGACAGACAGTAGGAAGCATTTCACATATAAACAATTGTGCTGAGATAAATCTGCCAAAATGCGGTGCGCTGGTTTGTATTTTTAGCCCTGGATGAAATGATGCCCTGGAAACTGAATACCAATGTAGTATGTTTACATAAAGAAGAAAAAGCAGTTATTTTGGAGACTGCTGAACTATGCTACCTTTATGGGACACACATGTTTTAAAGCCCATGGTTCACACTTGTCTGAGAATACCAACAGCAGCAAACTCAGCTAGAAGAAGTGATGAACTGCCAGGCACTGGCGATGCGGGTTTTTAATAAGTTACACCAAACAAGGTGCTCTTGCTCAGGTGGAAAGCAGCAATGTGAGCACAAACCAGAGCAACTCCATTCCCACTCTGTCAAGTGTCATCACACCTGCAGTTCAGTGGGATGGAAAACATTTGAGTCAGGGACCCAGAAAGCCCAGCCAGGACCAGCATCTTCTTCCTTCCCTTAAAGCTGTGGAGCCTGTGGTCAATTATTAGAGAGCAAAACTTAAAAGAGAGAACGCAGGTGTGTGCTAGTGTTAAAAAGGACTAAAATCTCTGAGAAATCCAGGGCAGATGCCTTTAATTCATGTAAGTAAAGACACCACTTAGAACGACAAATAGACACACAGAAGATTAAACTCCCTGTAACGATGCAGACTTTTTCCTTCCTTCCATTTTGCTGTTCATAAGGATCATTTTATATTGCTTACTTAAAAAACAGTTGAGAAATTATGTGTAATAAATATCTCCTTAAATTGAACTGTCAGAATCTATTTCTTCTTTTAAAATATATCATTCCCAGTTTACTTATTACTCTGTGCTGGGACTTGCCTCCTAAAGAGAAATATTGCTTGAGGGTCTGCTCCTCATTTAAACAAATGCTATTAAGCCAGAGTGTGAAGATGGTACGGAAACTACCGAAAGGCTTCCCTGGCTGCACTAAATCAAAGCTAATGGCTCGAGATAAAGTAAGTGGAGTTGTTCTTCTGTTCTTTGTCAGTATTAATATTTTAAGTTACAGGTCCTCACTAGATTTGCTCTGCTTCTATCCCTCCTTTTTTTTTTGGGCCAGAAATTTCAGAAGGCTTCTCTTACACATGGCTCACACTTTCATTCCTTGTACTTGGCCATTGCTTCTCAACTGTCTTGACTGTCTGACATTTACTAACTTGGAGCAGGGCTCACAGGACATTCAGTTTTTCTTCTGAATGCCATGTTAATCACAAGCAAGCACCGGGCCAATTGCAAGCACAATTTACCTGGAATATGAGGTCTGGTAAACTAATTAGGGCAACATGGAGTGCTAATGCCCTACTTCACGGAGGGTAATAACACAAGGAATGAAGAGCTTCCAGGAGATTTTGCTGTTGAACTACAAATTATTTCCTGACCTTTAATTATTTTTTTGCCTTGCAACAAGCACGGTCTCCATCGGCATAGCCTTCATCTCTCTTGAATAAACCCCAGAGTTAAGTATTCTCATGAATACTCATGAATTCTCTCTTTCCCACTCTCTTTAACTACAAAAATCTCTTCAGAGTTTCTTTCCTGAAAGTATTAGATGGCCTTTTTGGCTGTTTCTGAATGAAGGATTTCTCAAAGACCACAGAAGCTTCCCCCATATATTATAGTGGTTCAACCTTTTCCAATAATGCAATTAGATCTGGGTGGAATTTTTTTCAGAAAGCAGTAAAACCATTAGAGAGCGTGGGTTCAGCGGCACAGAAATACTTGTAAATTCACTTCTAGTTTAGGGAACAGATTCTGCCAAATTGAAGGCAAAGAGACATTTTTAGAAAAATCTGAGCACGGACTTCTGTAATTTGTCAGACACCAAAGTCATTCAAATTGTTGACCATCACAAAGTGGTTGCCTACAACCAGCAGCTCTTGACTTTCTGGTGGAACAGAGGGGGAAAATGGAGAAGAGAAACCATGGAGGGACAATGGCTAGGAAATGTCTACAGTGTGGCTCAAAAAAATACCAGCTTAATGTAAATAAATGTGGGGGGAGAACAAGTCAGGACAGTTTAAGAAGGGCTGGATAAAAGGGAAGTGCTTAGAGAGAGATGGTAGTTTCTTTTTTTCCTGAGATAAATTATTTTAAGTAGTTAATATTAGAGAGAAGGTACAATGAGCAAGAACAAGATGAGATGCTTATAGCTGAGACTAAAAGAGAGTGGAAGAACTAAATCAGAGAGATCAAGGCACACAGCAAGATGAAACTAGCAAACGATGTGAAGAACAGGAAATCACGCTAAAGTAACATGAGGAAGAGGAAGAAAAACAATTTGTCAATGATAAGCAGAGGAAAGCTATCCACAGAGGGTAGCCCCGTGATTTCAGTGACTTCTCTGAATCAAACTCTACTTAAAATGTCCCCTTGCAAGTACATGGTCAGCACAATCAGTGCTCTTGAGAAATGAGAAAACTTTCAGACTGATGAAGATTACGGAGGGTGCCAATAGAGCTAGCTGGAGCAATCGAAGAACTATTAGCATTCATCTTTGCGATCCTGTACAGGAGGGGTAAGCTACTGGAAGACTGAAAAAAGATCAGCATAGTGCAGTTCTTTAAAGAGAGAAAAAAAAGAGTAGCTGGGAGATTTATAAATCAATCAGATTAACTCCAGTTCCCGCAGAAACAAATCAAACCATTTGTCAGAATCAGGAAGATAACAAGGAGATGAGATGCAGTCGACAGCAGATCTGTTAAGAGGAAAGCATGCCAAAGAAATATATTTTATTTCTACAGCAGATAACAAACCTTCTGGAGGTGAGAAACAGTAGATACCATCGATCTCAAAGTAAGGCTTTCACCACTGTTTTACTCAAACGAACTCAGAAACAAACTAGGGAAAAAATCTTGTTAAAAATTTTTATGTGTGATAGGTGAGCAAACAGCGACAGGGTGACTGTATCTGATGTGTGAAAGTCCATGAACTCAATACGTAGGGATATATACTGATGGGTGCCACAGGGCCTCTTCCAGGTTTCCAATTGTTCAACAGAGAATCACAGAATGTTATGGGGTTGGAAGGGACCTCTGGAGATCATCTAGTCCAACCTCCTGCCAGAGCAGGTCCACCCAGAGCAGGTCTCACAGGAACGTGGCCAGGCGGGTTTTGAATGTCTCCAGAGACAGAGACTCCACCACTTCTCTGGGCAGCCTCTTCCAGGGCTCTGCCACCCTTCAAGTGAAGAAGTTCCTCCTCATGTTTAGATGAAACATCTTATGTACAAGTTTGTGCCCATTTCCTCTTGTCCTCTCATTGGGCACCACTTAAAAAAGCCTGGCACCATCCTCCTGACACCCACCCTTTAAGCTTTTATAGGTGTTGATCAGATCCCCCCTCAGTCTTCTCTTCTCCAGACTAAAAAGACCCAACTCTCTCATCTTTTCCTCAAAAAAGAGATGTTCCAGTCCCCTAACCACATAAACACTTTCATTAAGGTGACGGAATGGGGAGTATGCTATTAAATTCTCAGGTGAGAAGAAGCCTGGAAGGACCATGGTGATACTGAATGACACATTCAGAATTCAAAATTATCTTAAGAAATAGAAAACATGATCTCTGGCATTCAACCAAGAGTTGTACACTATTGCTTACCTTAGGTAGGATTTATCGACCGCTAAACTTCTTTAGAAATTATTTGAAGAAATAAAATTGAATGAATCTGAAGGTTGGGGATTATCAGCTGAAGCTGGGTTGTGGAAAAGGTGAGCACCCTGGAGGAAGGTTTAGTGGCAAGACAGCCTTTAAACCATATCCTGTAACCCTTTAACCCTTCCCCTCGATACCTTTGTGAGCATTAATAAGGTCTCAGGTGGAGCACTCTGTCCACATTTGTTCCATGTGGGTACCAACTGACAAAAGGTCAGGACAAAGCTAGAATGACCAAGAAACTAGGAAAAGCACTCCACAAAGGCTGAACTACATGGGTGGGTTTTGGGTTTTTTTTTCCCCATTTGAAGAAGAGCCTGCTCTGCTGCAGACAGATCCAGAGGTAATAGATTTAAATCACAGCAAAGCAGATTCATGTTGAATGTTAAAAAGCTCTCCAGTGGGAAAAATAAAATTGTGAGCTAGACTGCCAGGGGAATTACACTCCTCCTCCCTGGATGTCTTTAAGGCAGATGGATAAACTCTGTAAGGAGTAGCACTGTCAGAGCTGATCTGTCTTAGGCCATGGGTCACAAACTAATCAACCCGTCCTCCAGATTCATTCACCACAAACCTGTAATCCAGCAGATTTGCTGCCTGAACACACACGTGTACAACAAGAAGAGGAAACCATAACCTCACTGCCATCCTCTGAGCTGTGCACAAACACAGGAGCAGGGGGGGTCCAGCTCAGGGCTGTATCCCTCTTCTCTCACTTGCAGGCTACCATTTTGGGCAGGTCATACCCTCTTCTCCACTCCTTTCTCCTTTTACGATAATCAGATCTTTTACACTCATTAGGTAATAAAAGGTACTTTTTTTTCCAGAAGCCATAACACAGTGGGTTGTCTTTTGGCTGCTGTCTCCAGCTATAATGAAATACAGAGAACAGTGATGCCTAAAGCTTTGGGATATTATCAAGAGACACCTCGTACAGCAGGTGGGGATGCCTCAATACCAGACCTATCAATCAAGCAGCACCTCCTCTCAACACTGTGAGCATCCCGTTCATTTTATGACCTACAAAATGTAGGTTTTATAGGTGATGGCCCCTCACTGTACCTGAGAGGTCACCTCACCTTCCCCTGCTCTGCGCTAATGCCATCTGAAAGACTAAAAATCCTAACCAAAACCCAAATCCTCTATTTTAGTTTTGGGGTTTTTTTAACAGAAGTAGAGCATAAACCAGTACTGACCTGGAAGCAAACCATTCCTCTTTCTTGCTTTGTTCCAGTACCACTCGCATCTCCATGGATTTTGATGCTGTAGTCCCCAAACATCTCCTTTGAGTGATCCTCAGCCTCCTCTGAGGTGGTTGCTACAGATCAAGGACAGCTTTTCTTCTGGGAGATGTGTTTGCTGTTTAGTCCAAATCGAAAAAAAAACTGAATGGGCTGGCCGAAAACTAAAGCAAGCAAAGGATTGTTTGAAAATAAATAAAATAAATTTTTTTTAAAAAAAAGAATTTTCATGAATTCAGAGAATTTGATAATGCTGAGTCCAGACACAAACAAACCAACGAGAAAAAGCACGAACTCAGCACGTGACCAGCAATGTGAGTCACTGGTGTGTGAAGCACACATGGGGCAAAGGAATTCCTCGGTTCTGGCTGGTCTTGAAAGCAACTAAGAACTGCCTAAAACCTTATTCCAAGTCTTATTATTCCAAGTCTAGCACAAATCACTCAGGCAGGAGAGCAGCGCGCTAATCCTGCCTTTTGTATGAACATGGAACGACTCCTGAAAGCAAAGTCAATGGCATAGATTTATCATGGGGATATGTGCTGTCCTGTAGGGTAATCATGAGCTAAAAGGGATGAGCATCACGTACAGCCCAGTCCCTGCTGAAGACACCAGGTTCCCCATCCCTCTGAACACGCTCTCTCATGTAGAGCAGGTGATGATGCCACTTACCTCCTCTGAGGAAATTTTTAGTCTTTTTCTTTGAAGGCTTTTTCTCTCTGCAGACAGTGCCACAGCAGCGCTGCCCTGGTTATGTTTTGTGCCAAGGGGGACCTGGTGTGCCTGGAAAAGGCATTTTTTAGAATGTGTCCATACTAGCCTAAGCTTTGAAGGTGAGCAAAACAGAGCAGCTTCTTTTGTGGATGCAAAATTTGCATACAAATGGTGAGGCTGAGATGCTGAACCATTCCCAAGTCCAGTGACACCTATGATTACGTGGCTGCTAGATTTTCAGGAGCTTGAGTGCAAACTTGCAATATCCAAGTCCCAGTTTACCCTTTCTTTTTTTTTTGGCTCTACCTAGGAGTGAAAAATACCTAGATGTGTTTTCACCGCTGCAGCTCCACCACATCTACCTCAAATACACACCACACTGTTTTCAGTGTGAAACCAACAATATACCTACATGCAGCTCAATAAAAGAGCTCTTTGTGTGTGTCATAGCTTGACACTGCCTAGTGTTCAGAAACTTTTTTTTCACAGAGGATTGTCTCTGTGAAATGGAGCCATCAGGCTCAGCCGTGCATCCTGAACCTTTGCTGCCTCAGCTACCGGAAGGTTCTTTTTGATTTATTGTTAGGGGCTGGAGGATTTTGGAGCACAAAACTTCAGCTGCTGCCACAGCAAAACTCAAAATGTCAGGGAGCAAACAATATGACCAATGGCAGCAAAATTACACCATATTTACGATTTGCTGTGCAAAGCAGTAGTTCTAACCAAGCATGAGCACTCCTATTTTCCTTTTTGGTCTCATCTATACTTTCTTGCACATAAGCACTGAGTCAGTTACTAAAAGTTATTTGCAAACAATGACCAGGTATTTGGCTCCAAATGAGCCTGAGTCTCCAGTTTGGGAATGTAGCTGTGAGAAAAAGCTTTTAAAAGAAGCAGCTTCTCAGGACAATAAAGTTAATATGCTATTGTATTGACTGTATTTAACTGCCTTCTCTTGCCAACTGGAACACCAGGCAGAAAACCCAATGCTTTAGAAGACAGTGCGTTGGAAATGAGTCCACATTTAGCCTGCTCACGTTGATGGGAAGGCCTTCACACACATTTGAAAGAGCCCAAAAGAGAAACCCTGTGGGAGGAAACACAGGACTGTAAGCTCTAAATCTTTAAAAAAAAAAAAAAAAATCATTGCCCCAAAATAATATTCTTCTTCCTAACAGGTTTAAGAGAAATGTCATTATTGTATTAAAGCGATCCATCTGTTCCTTCAGGACTGGCTCTGCGGCAGTATTCAGGATTCAAGCTGATGATGTGAGGTACAGTCTCTACTATAAACCTTACAGAAAACACCCACTGAAAATACTTCTTCAGCAGTCTCTGAAAGGTGTGGTTGGACACGACCATATGGAGGACACTCTCAGGTTTAACACCACTGTCTCCAGCCTGGTGGAAGGGTGCATTTGTCCATACAAACAGGATAAACCAAGACACATAGCTGAGAAGAAATTGAAAAAAATACTTTCATAGAAGTTGCTAAAAAGCATCAAATACAATACCAGGCAGGCTTCTGGCCATTTCTCACCTTCTACAGCAGACAAGTCTCAAGAATCCTAGCTGGTAAAAGCAGAGCTTTGGAGTAAGATAAACCCACCAATGTCTTCTCTGGACCAGACTTTAAAGGAGCTTTCTTCACTATAGCATCGCATTTATCCACGCCACTTGTGAGATCTGGTCGCAAGGGTGATGCTTATATGAGAGACAGGTTCTTCTCCAGATCCCGTCTAAAGCACAGGAGCATCCTTGTCCTGACACGACTGGGATAAAAACTGGCAATAGGTTGCACGGTAATGCTTACTAGACTCTGCACCATACTGGTAGAAAAACAAAAAAATCCATCTAAAATTCAGTTTTCAGCTTTCTTAATCCAATAAAAATAAATATTTGCATTGGTACAAAGTTTCTGTGTTGGAACAGAAATTCAAGCTTATGAGTCAAATTCTTATATCCCTAAATTTAGGGGGGATACAGAAACTAATGCTGGCCTGGAGATGGGGATATTAATCAGCCTCTGAAGAGAGCACCATATGTTCAGCCAAACATTTTTGCATCTCCTTTTCAGCCTCTTTAACTTGACACTGAAATCAGAATTAAACGAGGTACAACCAGTACATGTGACAATGCAGGATAGCGTACACCTGCATCCCATAAGCCTGCATTATTTCACTGGTCCCAAGAATGATTATCAGAAAGGTCTTTCCACCACTTTTTTAGGCTATTTATGAGAAACTAAGGTACTAAATAAAGCACACATCCTCCTTCAGCACCTGGAAGCAGGATGAGGGAGGTTTAATGAATTTAACAATACCTCTCTATGCAAAATGTTGAGTTTGTGTGTGTGGACCTTCCCTGCTTCAGACTTCTTCTCCTCCACAGGATAATTCCTGTCGTCAGCCTTAATATCAGCACAGCAGTTATCTTGCAACACTTGAAAGATAATGCTATAAAGGGGGCTTAGAGGAAATTAAATGTGAGTCTTATGCGTGCTAAAGAGACAGGCTTTTGTTTGTTAGTGAGCAATTACTGTAGAGGCTCGGCAGCCTCATTTATCCTCGGATGACACAGCTCAGTCAAGAGTTCCATGTCAGCCTTACATTTAATAGCGGGATTTTCATTTCTTCCTTCCAACCTGTTGTCAGTGCTAAAAAGCAAGAAACCCCAAGAACTTCCTCGGGAGAAGAGGTGCCACAGCCTGCTCCTTCCCCCCAGTGCCAAACCCTAGCATGTCCCTCACCGTACAACAACCAACACTCACCTCGTTACCAAATCGGTCCCATTTAGACGGTGATCCCCATCCAACTGGCACATTTCTCTCCATATTGAGAGTTCTGTTTCCTCTCGGGCCAGATACATAGGATTACAAGCACGTGTAGTGCATCTATAAAATAACAAGAATAATACCCTTTTTACACCGGATATTTGTTTATCCTCCTAAAATAATGAAAATTATAAGCGGATCTAGTGAATTAAAAAGGATCCCAGTTAAATAGAATCATAGAATAGTTAGAGTTGGAAGGGACCTTAAAGTTCATTGAATTCCAACCCCCCCTGCCATGGGCAGGGACACCTCCCACCACACCAGGTTGCTCCAAGCCCCATCCAGCCTGGCCTTGAACCCCTCCAGGGATGGGGCAGCCACAGCTTCTCTGGGCAACCTGTTCCAGTGCCTCACCACCCTCAGTCTCTTGGTGAGGGACAAATTACAGTGAAATCTTAAAGAGCAGGAATTACATTTTAGTTATACTTTTCTCTCTGCACATATCTTTACTATCTGTGACATTTGTTACATAGAAGATCGTTATCTTTCTTAATCTGAGGTGCAATTAACTTCTGATATTAAAATCACAGTGGTCCATACTCCCGTCCCATGCTTTGAGACTCCTCATTGCTTCCTGAAGCACATCTATCTATAAACAGTCATTTCCTCCTCATTGTGGTCTTCAAGATAGGAACTATTTTAAATGCTGAAGCCTTCAGCTTACTTACAAACAAAGGTTTCTGTGCCAACGTCAAGTGACTTAGCCAGGCTGCTGGAATCCCCTATTCCCATCTCATGAGACTCGCATGTCTTTTATCATCTCAGAAGTGCCAATCTAACACACCTAAAACTGGCTGGCACTTGCACTTCTGCCTGCTGGGATCCCCCTCTCGCAGGAACCACGTGAAACTGGAGGTAGACAGGATTTAATGGAATATCATTGGTGAACATCAGCATACTTAGGGTGACATCTGGCCCTTGGACTTTCTCACTGCCAACTGACACTTCACCTTGATTTATTTTGCCATTCATCCATTTCCCTCCTGGTCACAACTACTTCTTTGGTATCACCAGTAAAATGAATGGTTTGGCTTTTGATTTTACTGGGGACCAGAAAGTCAGTGCTTGCGCTGACTGGTCAGCTCTTTCATCCAAGTATTCAGAGAGTATTAATCTTTTCCAACTCTCTCACAAGTGAATCTTACCCAGCATTCTGGCAGGAGAAAAGCTGTGATTTGATTAATGCTAAGCATGAGGTGGCTGTGGAAGGGGCATTTCTTGTAAGGAAAATCAGCTCTTTCTTGTCAGTAAACGAATGCTAATACTCTTTCCCTATTAAGGCAGACTACTGCTTTAAAACTTTTATGTCTTCCATATATCATGGTTTTGGAAGAAAGTTTTGCTATTGAAATAGCTGCCAGAGTGTTACAGGCTTATATGATTGCAATTTACAGTACTTCATAAATCAGCAGGCCTAAGATGCATTGGGCAGACGAGCCTTTAAATTGACATCCTGTCTTTTTACGAACATTAAAAGGCTTGATCTCATGACATATTTATGCTGAAGTATCCCCGCTGCCTCATCCAAATTGTTCCTATAGTATAAAGTGCTTTACATGAATGCACATAATGGTGACAACCTGAAGGTTTGTACATTAAATTATCTAAGTGTTACATCTTGTCCAGAAGGGTTAGGTCCAGACCAGGGGAGATCACTGGGGTGTCTGTTGCTCCCACCTAAAAATGCTGGAAGTGGTTACTTTGGCCTTTAAATAAGCAAATAAGAATCCCATGGGCAGAGGTAAATTTGAAGCCTGGACAAAATACATTCATCTTCACTTAAACAAGAGCTCGTTGAAGGCTGGGATGTCCTACCAAGGGGATCAGTTTCCAAATCAACACATATTGGCATGGCATTAGTTGCAGGCACATCAAAAAAAAACCCAGCATGAGTGGCTAAAGATGTTCTTGCTCACATCCCCACAAGAGCCCTTTTACAAAATTAAACTTGGTAGAGGTGCAAAAGGACCTTTCTTTCCTATAAATACGAGCTCAGACTGCAAGCGTAAGGAAATACAATAAATGTCATAACAAATATCCACCATAAGAAACTGCCATCAGTGCAAACTCAGTGGATATTTCGGATAATTTGTTAGCACAGAGGAAGCAAGCAGAACAGACAAAAAAAGCAGGAATCCCAGCGCAGTTTCTCCTCATCCTGATAAGGAAACTCAGCCAGGCAGTCAGTGAGAGCCCTTTTGTATTTAGCACTAATTAGCAAGGTTAATCCAGTATCTACCTTCATCTTCCCAACTGCTGTGAGGCACCTTCGCTGAGTGCGTAACAGTTTACAAAGCACCACCAATTTTCAATGACCAAAATCCTGACTGCGGTTGCCCAGTATCATGGAACAGTCTTTAAAATCATGAAGTTAAAAAAAAAATAAATAAAAAAGAATAAATAATAACAGCATTTAACAATCATTTGTGGATTCTGGGTAAGAACTAACTTCTGATCTTTGAAATGCAGGGTCATACTTGCTTAATGTTTTAAACTTTTCTCTGGCTCAGGAAGATGAGAGCCTAACCTTTCCTTTTCTTTTTTTTTTTTTTTTTAAAAAATGCTGAGATTTGCCTGAAATAATGTGATTACAGCAACCAGACTAGTTTTTATTATTGGGGTCTTTTTAATTGCTAAACCAGGTGAAATGGCTGCAGCAGAACAACTTGTTCAGCTTATTATTGTTCCAATACGGTCAAACAACAACGGTTTTACTGCCTCGTTGCTCTGAAGCAACCCCAAGTGACCCACAGCTCATGTCAGGTCTTCTGCTGCACCCACACATTGTGGCAGCTGAGTTTCTGTCCCGCAGGGACACAGCAGCAACAACGCAACATAACGGGAAGATGGAGAAAAGACATTTTATTCCCTATTTATTCCTAGGAAAATAAGGCACAGCAAAAAAATTATGCCACATCATTGTAGAGTTTTTCTGTCAAACCCACTGTGCTCACCCTCAGAAGCAGCTGGACTTGGGTTGGCTCTTCAGTCCAGGTTGGAGCTGGCTCCTGGTGAGGCAGATCAGAGTCTGGAAATCATTGTCTCACACTAGCCCACCACAAACCACGGCTCACTGAGGAGCAGGGACTCCTGCCAGGCCAGCTGTCACTGAGGACATCCCGAGGTGGCAGCCAAGCTTGGCCAGGCACACGGGCAACTGCCAGAAAACCGCATTTTGGTGTTATTGCAGGAACATTTTGTCCAGCTTCTCAAGCGAGCATTGCTGTGGCTCCATGTCCCTCATTCCCAAGGCCATGCTGCATGTCTGCAGCCCAGCAAGCCCACTCTGAGCACAATACCTCCCTAACTGGAAGTCCCTTGCTCTGATCTTTGGAGGTATCTGTCAAGGAAGAGAAAACCTGAGGACAGGAAAGCAAATATTTCCAGGACGTTCCTGTCTGAAGAGGTTCTGGGAGGTATGTATGGAAACTGAACTGCCCTCAGGAAAGCCAAGAGCTAGTTTCCTCCTCCTCCGAGCCAGCCCTGAGGGCACAACAATGACTAGTAGGATCCTTGACCCATCACCTCTTACGCCTTGTCTCTCACCAAGGCACAGATAAAAGAGGAGGAGATCCTACACAACGGGAGAATCCTGGAAAAGGTCAAGTTATTTGTGCGTACATTGTCATGACAATAATTCACACCAAGTGCACTCACAAGCAAAAATCTAAATAACATTTTCCCAAGCCCTGTTTTTCTCTTCCTTCCCACACTCAAAGTTTATGTCCTGACAATCAGAAAATACAAACCTTTTGTCATTCCAGTGCAAACTTTAGGAAATTAAGTGGTTTACATAGCTACAAGCCAAAGGTTAAGTTCACATATTTTCATGCTGACTTCACTAGTTTCAACCTTTGAAGTTTGGTTGTGAAAATCCCTAGCCCATCCACATAAAACAAACAGAAAACTCAGAAAGCAGTATTATTTGGGATTACTTTGGGATGTTTGAGAAGGTATTATCTTTGCCTGCCTCAAAGGACTGCAAAAATGGTTTGCCTCCCTGTAAAAAAAACTTTCCTATGCACACACACACGTGAACATCATCAAAGGGGCAGGACAGAGGACCAAAGTTAGTGTTTACCTTCGTTTTTTAAAAGACATAGTTGAACCATTCCTCTCTGTGATGCGCCACAGCCACAAGAGCTTTCCTGTGTCTGAAAATGCCTCTTGAACAGGGAGGGCTCCCAGCAGGATCAGGACAGGACTCGGGTGCACCACTAACACCAGGAGAAGCAGCAGTCAATCCTACACAGAGCTGCTCCAGGGAGCTGGTGAGGACCTCGGGGATGCAGATTTGCAAAGAAGTCATCCTGGTCAAAGCTACCTGGAGGAGGGATGAAGAGATGCAAAGGGAGGGAAGACGTTTTGGAGTTTGTCTTCAACAGTGGAAAAAGCTGAGAATCAGTTAATACACATGCACATGCAAGAGATTTAAGCCTAGACTAAGGTCTTTATTGTATTCATGTGGCCAAGCTCAAGCCTAGGAGGGAGCTGAGCATTCACAGCTGTTCACAGGTTCTTGTGAAAACCCCATGCTGCCCTCTCCCTCATTAAGGGTCTCCTCTCACGTCAGCTCAAGAACACATTAATGTTAATAAAGGCAAGGTTTCATATAGGATGAGCAACAGAGAGGGGCAGAGATCTACGGAAAGGGCATCTTGAGGATTACACCCTGCAGGAGGGAGTGCTGGAAAAGCAGGAACCATTTTCCAGAAGTGTGGTACATCTAATTGTATTTGATATTCTGTAGTTAGGGCTGTTGTTCAGAACAACAAATACTTTTTTTTTGCCTAGTTTGGGTTCATCCATCTCCTTAACTTTTAACATTCTTCTGTCAGGAGTATCAAATGCCCATAAAAATCAAAAGTACCTGAATCCTGCAGAGATCTGCAGCATCAGGAGCTGAAGGCAACGTGCCCCATGGTCTTGATCTGGTACCTATGCAGAGCTTGAGCTGAGACTGGCCAAGGGCATGAGTGACATTGCCTCCTGCTCAAAAAACACCCTTGTTAGGGAACACATCCATAGCAAACAATCAATTAGAGGAACAAAGGAAGAGTTCAGAGCCAGGACCAGAAACCCATCTGCATCTGTTCCTCTTTTGTCAGGAGTGTCACCTTGGGCTCCTGGAGGGTCTGATCCTGCTTTCCACGCACAAGCCTCAAGCATCGGTGAGAACTGCACAGAGAGAGCAAGACCCTGTGAACAAAATCCCTCAGCATCGCTGGAGTGCATCTTCTCAGGCTGGTGACAATGCTTTTGACAAAGGGAAGAGATGCAGAAGCACACACAGAGATGCAGCAGATAGCATCTGTCAACATCAGCGCTTCCCATGTTTAGGAAGAATTTGATTTGAATAAAAAGACCCCAGCAATAAACCACACAAATGATTCCAGATTGCGGCACGCATATCCATCACACGCCTTTTTCTCCCCCGGAGTTTTATATTCCACCAAATTGGTGACACGTGTTAAGCGCCGCAGACTGTCAGCCACCCACACAGAGCGTGGTCCTTCCCAACAACAGCGATTCCTCCGGGTTCCCCAAAGCCACCACATTTCACATTGGGGACATTCCTCCTCCTGCAGCAGGAAGGCAGCCTCGGGCACATCAACCTGTGATAGTAAAACGTTGTTTGTTCAGATCTTTGCCTTCGGGGTGAGCACTAAGATGCTGCCATCAGCCAGAAAATTTGCGATCTGATTTAGAGGCAGCGAGGCGTGCCTTTTCTCCCAGGCTTTTGGAAAGGAGAGCTGGGCTCCCACTTTTACATGACCTAGCAATATTCTTATTTATTTATTTTTAAGTGCTAAACGTGGGTCTTCTTTTCTCCACGGGGCAGCATGCTATGACAGAAATGAAGGCACGCCAGAGAGTGGCAGGTCCTGCAACTGGGATGCTGACTTTGATACTGGGATCCCTCAATCCTGTGTATCCCAGCTGCTGCTGGCCACTGTCATCCACAGAAAATCACCAGAAAGGGGGGGGGAAAAGAGGTTTTGCAATTCATTTTTTGTCACAGCTGCCCCATTAAGTGCTTTAGATGGCTGTTCTACAATTTTCCGTGTACTCTCTCCGCAGCCCTCGATTGTCATGAGTGGTGCAGAATAATCGGGCTGTAATGAGTGATAGGAGGTTTCGGCTGCAATTTTAATGCGCAGCATCCCACTTCACCTGTTTAACCCTGCCTCCTGCAGGGAGAGACAGATGGGCTTAGAAATATCACACAAACAGGCCAGGGATCTTTCCCCCCCTCCCCTCCTCTTTTAGAATATTCCTGGGTAAAGTCTGCTGCTTTCAGTCAAGCTAAAAATACAGCGGGAAGAGTCTTCCGTTGTGAAGCAGCACTTGGAAAGGTTTCCTAAAGGTCACAGCCTGGGACTGAGAGTTTGAGCTCCTGAGATTTACACTTCGCTCTTCCACGGAACTGTTGTGTGTTATATTGCTTTGCTCTCCCTCGCCCCTGGGATACTCTGAGGAGTGAGAACCGCAGGGCTGGAGGCACCAGCATGTCCAGGAACCACCACACAACCCCAGGACAACAGGCTTGCATCATAGAATCATCAAATGGCTTGAGTTGGAAGGGACCTTGAAGATTATCGAATTCCAACCTCCCCGCCATGGGCAGGGACACCTCCCACCACACCAGGTCGCTCAAAGCCCCATCCAACCTGGCCTTGAGCATTTTCAGGGACAACTTCTTTGGGCAACCTGTTCTAGTGTCTCACCACCCTCACAGCAAAGAATTCCTTCCTAATATCTAATCAGAATCTCCCCTCTTTTAGTTTGAAACCATTATCCCTCATCCCATGGCTACACTCCCTGACCAAGAGTCCCTCCCCATCAATCCTGTAGCCCCTTCAAGTACTGGAAGACCATTATAAGGTCTCCCTGGAGCCTTCTCTTCTCCAGGCTGAACAACCCCAACTCTCTCAGCCTGTCTTCACAGCAGAGGGGCTCCAGCCCTCTACTCATCTTTGTGGCCCTCTANCTCTACTGGACCTGTTCCAGCAGTTCCATGTCCTTCCTGTGTTGAGGACTCCAAAGTTGGATGTAGAATTACTTCACCAAGAGGGTGGTCAGGCACTGGAACAGTCTGCCCAGGGAGGCGGTGGAGTCACCAACCCTGGAGGTATTTATGAAACATGTAGATGTGACACTTCAGGGCATGCTCTAGTGCCTGAGATCGTGGGGTTGGTTGTTGAGAGTGTTTTTTGTTCTTATTTTTGTTAGATTTTTTTAATCTGGTGTGTGTACGGTTGGACTCAGTGATCTCAGAGGTCCCTTCCAACCATGAAGATTCTGTGATTTAGCTGTTTTGGTAGGGATAATGCTTTAGAGGGAAAGCCAGTGTCCGACAAGAGCCCAGCTGCTGTTGGGGAGCCTGCACCCCTTCTTAATACAATAAAAAAAGCAACTGTTTCAGTGTCTCCCATTAGGGGCTTCCAAGTTAGGCAGATATTCAGTAGATATGGGGGAAAAAAAAACAAAAAAAAACCACCCAAACCACAAAGACACCTTAGCGAATGCTAATTTCCAAAAGAACTTCCTAACTATGCAACAAAAAGGTTTTCCAGGTTTTTTCCCCTTTTCTTCCCTGCAGTTCAGCACCAGGGCTAGTAGGAAGACAGATGGGATGCTCCCACAAGGCAGCGTGGTCATGAATTCAGGAGTGAGAAATAAGCACCCACACCTCCAACCAACCAACCTCGGTGGTGACAAGGGACATCCATCCATCCATCGGGAACACGGCGACAAACTCCACACATCCCCCTCTCATGCCTTAAAAAGTCTCAATCCTGGAGGGATGGTGGTGGGAGAGACATCCTTCCCTCCCCAAAAAACCCCGCGGAACTGGGAGCAAAGTAAACCATGGGTGGAAGGGTGCTTCCCNGGCGCGGAAGGAGGGTTGTTGCGGGGGTGGGGGGACGGAGATACGTGGAGAGGGAGCTGTTGCGATGGGAGGGAGGAAAGGCGCGGAAGGAGGCGGAGATGCGCGGAGGGAGGGC
>VXBW01000873.1:187961-281602 GCA_013400375.1 Thinocorus orbignyianus
GGCGGGTGGCGCCTGCAGTTCCCCTCCCCACACACACACTCCGGTTTTCGGGGAAATTCAGCTAAAATCGGTGTCTGCCGCCACCCGGAGCCTGGGGTCGGGCACTTCCAGCTCCCCCAGCGAAAATAAACCGGCCAAAGACCCTACAACAGTATTTTTTTATGGCCGCGGCCCGCACGGCGCCATGGTATGCCTGAGGCGACAGAGAGGCCTGCAAGTCACCTGACCCAGCGCCAGGCCCTGAATAGGAATATCTCACATTATTATAAATCATACTAAGTTATCAAACTCCTCCAACAGATAAAACGGCCTCAGGTTGCACCAGGAGAGGTTTAGGATGAATACTAGGGAAAAATTTCCTCACGGAAAGGGTTATCCAGCCTTGGAATGGGCTGCCCAGGGATGTGGTGGAGTCACACCTTTAAAAGCCGAGCAGATGTGGTGCTGAGGGACCACCATGGCTCAGTAATGGTTTTTGACAGTGTTGGGTTGACAGTTGGACTCAATGATCTGAAAGGTCCCTTCCAACTGAGTCAATTCTATGGATTCTTGCCTTTACAGCTGCACAGGTTCCCAGCACCACCAAAAGCACCCTCAAGAGCAAGGTCAATTTCACCAGTGGCTTCTCCAAGCGGTGTTTCTGTCCTGAGATGGACATCTTGGCATCTGGAAGAATCAACACCGCTTGTATTGTGTTTATAAGACCATTTACTGGTGACTGAGCAGCTCTCCTGACACATCCAAGCCGGGGAGGTGGGATGGGACCAGCTCCTTCAACCCCATTGACCACCCCGTGGTAGGCTGGGGCATGGAGATGAGTTTGGACATTGGGGCACCAACATCTCCTCTAGAGAGCCAGTCATAAGCCAAGGTGATAAGTGGAAGTGAGCTGTGTGGTTCCCATTCCTGGCTCCCAACAGACTTTGTCTCATCCACAAAGTATTGGCGTGAAAACTGGCACAAACGACTGTTAGAGGCATTTATGCTCAATTCCTGCTCCGCAGGAACCAAGCTCTTCCAGCAATTAAAGGGAGTCAGCAGTATCCTGGATAGTGTAAACATTTGCAACTGGTAATTACAGATATCACTTCCCCATCTGAGCTGCTGAATGACTGCTGCCATCTGATACCACTCCACCCCCTCCACTTTTCCACTTTTTTTTATAAAAAAAAAAAAAAGAAAGAAACCAAACATTTTGCATTGCTTGAGCAATCACAACGCGCAATCTGAGACACACTGGACTGTATTACTGTTTAATTATACCAGTAGAGACAGTGTGAAAAATAAAGGATTAAGCTACTCACATACAATGCTGTCATCCCGTTCCATAGGACAAAGGACCTGAGGATATTTGTTAGCTCCTCAACTGAAGTCTCTTGACAACGCAGCACTGTGAGCTTTCAAGGTGAGAAGAGTTCAGCACAAAAATGGAAGCTTACATTTAACTCTTGCACATTCCCTGAGGCTCCCCCATAGCTGATCCCAGAGACCCTTCCCAGGACCACAACCTGGAGGTACAAACCAGCTGATCCACAGGATCTTGGGTGAGTATTTCTGATTTTGGGCTGGTCATCTCATGGCTCAGTTTCCCAACCATGACATGGGAAGGTAGATGACCACTGCAGAGGCTTGTGTGAGCCTCTGATACAGGTATTAAGCCAGCCACAAACTTTTCCCTTCCGCTTCTCACCCATCTTGGGGAACAAACATGCCACCACAGCACCTCTCTGCTCAGTTACCCAAATATCACTCCACGTGTCCCACCAGCACTTCCACCCAGGAACTCCCAGGCCTTAAATCTGGCTTTTCTTCTAGCTGTTCTCCACTGAAATGTCACCCAAGGTGAGCAATAGGGTTTTCCCAGTACAGGAAAGTTTTCACCTAAATAAGATGAAAGCTTTCCAGAAAGCTGGATTTCTGAGTTCCAGGGGAAATACTAGCATCTCAAAAATTATTTTTAATCAATATTAAGAGAAAAGCAAGCTCTTCCGTGAGACAAGGACACAACACTTTTTCTGTTCCCACAACGTTGAACCACTTCATTTCGATAATGTCAAAACATCCTCAAATATTGTCTTATTACAATATTACATCCTCAGTTGCAATATTGTCCTCCTCAAAACTGTAAACAGCTTGACCGTTTTAATAAACCAAAACAAAATTAATTTACGCAAGCAAGTCAGGATGATTTGTTTTGACTTTCTCCTTTAAAAAACTGTCAAATTGCCAGAAACTGGAGATTTCAACACTCATAGTACCTCCTTTTCCTACACAATAACTCTTCCAGCCTGTGTTTTACACCAGCTCTGCACGTAATGGTGAGACTGGCTTCAGTCCCAGGATTGCTTTATTGGTGCATGGTCCAAACCCTAGTTTCTGGAGCTCCTAGAAGGGAGACGAGACCTGGTGACAGTTTTTGGTGGTGATCACAGTGTGTACAACACTTGTGCTGTACCCTTGGGGCTACCTCTGCTTTGGCTTCTGCTGGTCCTGGGGTCTGAGCAGCTAAAACTACAGAAACCAGCAACCCAGGTGGCAGTCCAAAAGAAAATTGTAGTCATCAGAAGTCAGAGCCCAGACAATAATCACGATCTTCTCTGTGTAATCACCAAGTGCACGTACGGCTGAGACCGGTCACTTCAATCTCGACTTCTAGAGCTGCACCAAACCACTCAGACTGTGCTAATTTGTAATTATTTGCGAGTGATTTGTTGCCCATTGAGAGCCTTGTAAATCAAGGTGACAATCCAGGCCTGTCAGAAGCTGCCTGTTAACATTCCCATTTCTTTCTATGCTTACTGCTACCGAAGGAACTTTGGGCTGTGCTATTCCAAGTCCCACTTTCCTTTCACATATCATTTTCAAGTATTTCAGCTCCTGGGGAAGGGCTGAAAAATCTGGGGTTTGGTGCTGCAGGTCACGGCCCAGAATATTTACCTCCCAAGTCTTTTCCTCTTGAGAACACAAAAACCCTCTCCTCAATCTGCCGCAATTCATGTTCCACATGTCAGAAGCACACCAAACTTCAGATATGCTTGAAGATGACCTGGGTACAGCTCCCAAAAGTAGTGAGGGCGACCAGCTACAGTGAAAAATGAGAGAAAACGGTTTAATTTTCACAGAATTACTTGCCAGCCAGTCTGCAGGCAGCCTGGCTCCCTGCATACATCTCCTGAGTTCCCCGCGGGCTGCTGTAGACCGTTCTGGCAAGGGGAAAATCCTCTCTTTGACATTTTGCTTTCCATCCCCCCCTGGCTATGGGTTTCCCCCAGGGTACCAACCATCGCATGCACCACCTCCCCTCTCTGAAGGTTTTTCACAGAAAGGCAGTGAAAGAGAGATCCATTAAACACGGTTAATACATTTATAGCAGGTAACTACTCCCACCACCTGGTCTGGTCACCCCGGAGTGGTAGCAGGAAGGACCACAAAGTTCCAGGCACGTTTTCCCCATGGCTTAAGTCTTCCCCATGAGGAGCATTGAGGCTTTTTTTCACTTCAACGCCAGATTTAGGAAATTCCTCCCTGACCCCATCAAGTTGTGACCTGGAACATGAAAATAGATTAAATTTAGAGATGCCAATTTTATTTCAAACCACTTTTTTTTTTTTTTTTTTTTTTAAGTTTTCATTAATTTCTCCTGTTGAAGGTTCTTGGCCGCTTGCATACTAAATAGCCTGCCTTGTTTTCACTTTGCCACATCTTTGTATTGTATTATTTTTACAGCTGACAATGACTGTTAGACTCTGGGAACACTGAAGTGTCAAAAGCAGATTGAATTTGCTGATTGCTGAAGTTCTTTGTGCCGCTCGCACGGAATTTCTTTCCCCTATAATACGTCTGTTGTTTGTATATTCGATAAAGTTAATATCTGTGAAATCAGTCATTTCCCTTAGCTCTAAATTATACCTTAACAGACAGAAGATTGACTTCATTGTATTGACAAGAGAGGAGTCTCGATGCTTATTATTTGTGGCGACTTGGAGAGATTACAAAAGCACACAGAATGACTTTACCAGGGGACTATATTCTTATAGAAGATGATAAGGTGTTGTATGCACATTAAGGGTGGGAAGAGTTAGTTTTTAACAAACTTCAATTTTTTTTTTCAGTATTTTGGGGAGGAGGAACTGAAGAAATAGCATAAATCAGTGTATCATTCCCTTCCTCTCTTCATGGCAATATCCTGTGTAACACTGATCTCGTGTGTAATATTTATGTCTACATAAATAATTCAGGAATTAATCCAATTCTTTTATAATTACCTCTTATAATGGCATACAGCCCAAATCCCAGCAGCTTAATTGCTACTTAATGGAGATTTTTATGACACCAACACTGGTAAAGAATATAGGGGTTCTCACTTATTCCAATTAGGGATGAGGCTTAAGCTACCAAGCTCCCGATTTGGGTTTTCAAACACTTCTGAAGTTCTGCCACTGGAAGACAGGAAGTTTTTCCCTTCAGATCAAGAGACGCCAACTCTCCTCTTTTACGTGAGAGCAGACATGAGAGTCAGTACCCATGTTCTGCAAGAGGACAATAGCACAGTGTCCTGGTTTGAGGTAAATTGAACCAGAGCATGGATCCAAGTCCAAAAGCCTTGCTTAGGACATGGGAGCAGCCTGAAGGACATCTCAGATGCGAACAGAATACCACCATGAATCCTGTCCTAATCAACTACCTCTGGGACCAAATTAGAGAACTTTTGAAGAACATCCTCAAGCAGATGAGAGCAGAAATGTGTTCTGTAAATCTGAGAAAGCTAGAATCCAGTGAAGATTTCTTGTATACTACTCACCCAGTCAGGTAACTTCCAGCTTTCCCAGTCTCCCCACCAGTGCCCTTATGCAGGTTCAGGAGTTTATAGTTTTCCCTCTGTGGCCAGCATCGTAGTGAAGAAAGAAGAAACCTGCTTGGCATGGATAATATCTGATGTAACACAGCTGCTGACGCTAAAAATATCATTGGGGACCACAGACATGGAAGGAAAGGGTAACGTGGTCAACAGAAGCCCCATGCCCAGCATCACCAAGCCACTCTGGGTGGTCATGCAGGAATGAGGTCTGGGATTTTTCTAAGT
Source organism: Thinocorus orbignyianus (assembly GCA_013400375.1). Lineage (NCBI taxonomy): Eukaryota > Metazoa > Chordata > Aves > Ciconiiformes > Thinocoridae > Thinocorus > Thinocorus orbignyianus. The sequence continues at coordinate 193,045 of VXBW01000873.1, forward strand.
TGGAATAGTTTGAGAGTTTGTTTTTTTTTTTAATTTTTGCTTATTTTCCACATGCAAATATAGAATTTAATAACAGCACAGCCTTGCAGTAGATGCAGGTAGTGGCTTAGCAACTGTTTCTGATAGTTACCTGCAAGAACTAGATAAAGAGCTTTGTCAGCTGACAGGAGATTAGAAAACACTTGGAAAAGTAAATAGCATATAAAGGGATCTTGCAGGGCATAAATGCTGTGGAGCTTTTGCTTTGGTGGCATCTGTCAACATTTTGATGTCTAATTTATTTTGTGGGGTGAGGTTAATGCGGGAATTCAGTTCATAAGCAGAGTCGTGACTGTGTGTCCAGGTGTCACTGGTCATATCCTCTTGTTCTGTCATTTGTGTCTCACAACAGGGGAAAACTGCTTTCATTTAGAAATAAAGGAAGGGTCTCTCTCTGCCTGCTTCAGCTTAGCAGGCCTGCGATTTTCCTGTCTTCCCTTCGGAGGAAAAAAGCGAGAGAGAAAGCTCGCAGAAGGAACAAGTGTTTAATGAGCTATCTAATTTGGTAGTCATGCTCTTAAACGTGATTTCAGGCAAGCAGGATATTTCCAGAGCACAGTTTGATACACGCTGCCTGCTCTGTGGGCATCTTGTGAGGCTGTCTGGCGTGTCACTTAAAATAAACCTTGAAAATATGAGAGCAGCATTCTTTGCTGTGTAATTAAATCTGGATTGTCTTTTCCTTTGCAAACATCACACATCTCCCTGCTCCCCTCATCTCAGGAATGCTGTGTGCTTGTGGCCTGTTTTAAGCAACACGTTACAAGATCAGTCTGGGAAAGCAGTTGGAATTTGGGTAGCCAGAGGCGAGCGTGGTGTTTCTGAGTCAGGTTTTGTCTGCCTTGGGTGGTTGCATCAATCTGGTTTACTTCAGCCTCAGAAACAAGAAAGTTTAGGAATCTTGACTAGCTATAGGGGAGTTTGTATTTTGGATTCAAAGGACAGCATTTAGTTCAGTGTGAAAGTATCCTCCATAGGACCACAAAGATGATTAGGGATCTGGATGAGAAAGGGCTTGGGTCTTTTTAGCCTGGAGAAGAGAAGATACTTAAAGAAGGGTGGCAGGAGGATGGGGCCAGTCTCTTTTCAGCTGTGCCCAGTGACAGGACAAGAGGTTATGGGCACAAACTTGAACTTAAGAAGTTCCATCTAAACATGAGGAGGAACTTCTTCCCTTTGAGGGTGGCAGAGCCCTGGAAGAGGCTGCCCAGAGAAGTGGTGGAGTCTCTGTCTCTGGGGACATTCAAAGCCCACCTGGCCACATTCCTGTGGGACCTGCTCTGGGTGGACCTGCTTTGGTAGGGGGTTGGACTAGATGATCTCCAGAGGTCCCTTCCAACCCTATAGCATTCTGTGATTCCGTGATTTAAATTAAGGGAAAAATAAGCAGTTCTTAAATGAAAAATGAACATCCACAGCTTGGCTGGCACAGGTTTAATGACACTGGCAGATTTTTCCGTGCAATTTTCCCATTGTGAAGTTCTAAAATGTTAATGGCTTTCAACTTGCAAGAGCACAACGCCCTGAGACTTTGCCCTGTTACTTGTAAAGTGTGCCGTACCAAAAAAATACTTGATAATTAGAGGGAATGTGCTGGTGTGAATGTAGAAATCTCATTTTAAAGCCTTTAAAAGCTTAAGAATACAGCTTCAAATGGAGAGTCACTTAGTTTTTATGATTGCTTTTATCTTTACTAGCAGCTAAAGACATCCTCTGCAGCCTTAAACTAGTCCTAATCAAATGTTTTAGTCAGTGTATTTTCATGAGACCTGGAAAATTTATTCCCTTGTGCTACTATTAGCTGGTGGATATTTATGCATTAGGATGCAAAGAAGCGACTCCTACAACTGCCATTCCACTGAGAAAGGTTTTGTAATTACACCAAGAGATTGGGAATCAGGATTCCAGGGTTTCTTCGGAGCTGCAGGACAGACATAATGTGCTGTCCCCAAAGTGAGTGGCTTTGATTCCCTCACCCACTGGATGCTTGGTAACAGTGATAAGAAATTATCGTGGAGTGTGTCAAGACATGTGCAATAAAAGGATGACTTGGGGGGCATTTTATCCCTTCCTCTGCGTGCTCTCACTCTAGGGCATTTACTGCCAATAAGGTTCTTTGAGGTTCTCAGGTGAAATGCACCGTTAAGAGTACTTTTATTGGTGTTTACAGGTGGTTAATGAATTAATCCCTTTCTCCCTGACTCAAGTCACAAAATTGGGAAGCTGAATTTAAGCTAACAGCACTGGATAAGAGGTAGAACAGGGAGGTTTACAAGGAAATTAAAGAGGAATTGAGCTGTTACTAAAGGTGTTTTCAAATAAGCCCTTTTTGTTTGGGGACAGGATTACACTTTTCTGCAACTATCCAACTTTTTTTTAGAAAGAAATTGAAACCAGTGCTACTCTTCTAAGACCCAAAGACTGAAAATGTCTCTATTTCCAATAGAATCTTCCAAGCTTTGTTTATTCAAAAAAAAAGAGAGAGAGTCTGATCTTGTATGTACATGCTCCTTAGATCCTTCGCCTCCAGTGGCTGATAAACAGTCTGGGCAGACAAACATTTGAGATCGATGACCTGAAGAAGCATCCAGCAGCAGTTGGCAGAGGTCTCAGAGGGACACCACTTCAGTCCTCTGAAGAAATCCCAAAGGACACCTTAGAGGGGGCTGGAGGGACCACCAGGCTTCCTCTCTCATTCCAGCAGAGACCTGGGCAGACAGCTGTCAAGAGATTTTCTTCTAGTTTCAGCCTCTCATTCTTCTGTTTCTTAGTAAGCCCATCCCCAAGGACAAGGATATGAAGAAGCCTTTGGAGAGTCCCGTATTTTTTAGCATTATAATCCTTTCTTGTTACTCTTAGGGTAACTTCATCACCAGTGGGAACGTACCAGGACAGTGGAGCAGTGCTGATCTCCAGTGTCCTGGCTTGTCCTGGGCACCAAAAAACCACAGTGAATATTCAAGAGAGGAACAAAGCTGTGCCCTGTAAAACCTGTCATGAAAAATGGGAGGAATCCCATGCCGGGACAACCTCCTGCTGATCTCCTCACTGCAGGTGGGCAACCCAGCCTTTGGCTGCTGCATCTTGGATGCAAGAACCAGTTGGGTTGAAATTTTCCACCTCAACAACTCTGTGTGGCTGAAATGTTCAACAAAGCACCCTGTAGAGGAAGATATTTTATCTCAAAGAACGTCTTGAGTTTAGTAACTCCGCTAACTTTGGTGGAATAAGCCTCCTTTCTGAGCTGATGGTGATTTATCTGCTTTATTAAGCCCAATGACAAGGCGCACGGTGCTTTCAACGGGACCAGAAATTAGAGTGTCTGCAAAAAGGCAACAGACAGAGGTTCCACCTCGCTTACTCTGATTTAAATGCAGAGAAGCTCCCGTGGCTTCTTTTGTGTGATTTCAGCTCTGAAGGCAGGAAACTGAGAGCAGAGCCGTGCCAGAACACAGCAGCACCGTAACTGCTTAAGCTGAAAATAGCAAATAGTTTGAGCAAAAGTGCTTGCTCTTATCGTGGAATTCCCAAGCATGTTTGGGAAATTACTGACTCGTTTCTCAAAAGTAACACGGATTCTTTTCATTCAATGAAAAGAAAAAAAACACAAATGAAAAATACCCGTGAAATCATTTGCCACTTCTCATTTATTTAAGAATATTCTTACCTGGACAGGTGTACCTTATTTCCACGTTTCTCACCATGTACAATTCAGGTGCTAATAAATACCCATATGTTATCCCCTGTATTCAACAAATAAAATTCTATGGTAATTTCACAATCAACAATGCCTGGTGTTAACGATTTAATTATTAAATCTGATTGAATATGATTAAATATGGCTCATGCTTTCCAAAATGGGTTGCATGATAGATTTAAATGAACTCATTAGCGCTTAATGCAGCAAAGCGCTTTCTAAATGCTAATGTTTGGCTGCCTTTGGCTCGTTAATTAATTTGAAGATTGTGTAATTATCAGAGCTTTCAATTAGCATACGTCTACTTCTTTTTATTCCCAAACGGCAGTTGTTTGCGTGTAGCTATTGGAAATTCAATTATATTTATACTAAAAATAGGACATCAAACTGCCCAAACAAGCACACTCTGCATAGGAACAGCGTCTTTTCCTTTCAAGTCTGCTTTTTATTACTGTTATTTTCCAAAAAAACAGCTCAGGCTCAGCAGCTTTCTCTCAGCACAGAGAAAGGATAGCAAAGTACACAGCTTTGCCAGATAATTACATACCTCTGAAGAGCTGTGTGTTGTGGAAGATGCATGAGGTCTGAATAGAGCTTTGAAAGAAACAGGAGTGGAATTTAGCTTTTCTCTCTCGTTCCCTGGTTTTGGTTTGATTTTTTCCCCTTTTTTATTTTTCTTTTCATTCTATACTTTGCTTTTAAAAGCCCAGCAGCCATGAAATAAGGCAGTAAGGCCCAAATGGTTTATCCAGAAGAGATGAGCTGGTGTGTATGTGTGGACACGGGACAAACTGGTGCTGGATGTGCAGAACCACAGAGCCACCGGCTTCGGCTGAGCCGATCAGGCTGATCCTCAGGGCCATGAAGGTACTGGCAGCTCTCCTTTAAATAACACAAAAGAACGGGAATAAAGCAGAAATAGTCTCTTAAGCAGGTATCAGGCATATGATGGGGCCATAAAAGCAACAGAAACTGAGAAGTGAACAAAGAGTTCCAGTCAAAGCTCGTGCCTGTCAGAGAAAGACGTGGGTTATGAGATAAACGAGCACTTCATAAACATCAGCGTGGACTCACGAGAGATGCCGCAGGGATAACTCGAGTCAGAGATTCCTAGAGCTGCAGGGCTCTCAGGTGGAAGAAGAAGAGAGCTTTATCTCCTGCAGGTTATGAATGACAATAACTAAAGAATTTAAATCGACTGCCTGGATCGTTTCTCCCGTGCTTTTTAAAGGCACATCTGATTTCTCTAACAAGCTCCGTGGCTGCCTTCACATCGCATACTGAATTCACAGCAGAATTTGGAACTTGTTTGCTGTCAAAAGCTGTTGTTTCCACTAAATAGGGGATTCTCCACTCTAGCCACCCAGGGCTGCAAGCAGCTGGAGTGGCAGCACGAGTGTAAAAGCCCGAAAAACAAACCTTGGTGTTCATTAGCTTTCGTGCTAATGAAAGGAGCCCTTCTCTCCCAGCAGCTGGGAGAGCAGCAACGCACCAACATATGGAATAATTACGCCCAGTAAGTAACTATTACATTTTCTAGCGGAACAAACCAACTTTGCTTTGTCAACTTGTGTATCAAAAAATATTCCAGCGCTGAGATAAAGCCTTTGATGAGTTTGGTTCCTAAATTGCTATTAATCCTGGGTGTTTAGCCTATGCACTTTTATACTGACACTTATTATTCAAAAATAAGCAACTAGGCATTTTTAAATGGCTATTAATTATGGGTGTTTAACCTATGCACTTTTACACCAATGTTTATTATCCCAAAATGAGGAGCTAAGGACGATTATGTAGCCCTCCAAACCCCCTCAAATCATCATTCAAGGGAAAACCCCAAGGAATGATTATAAAGCAAAATGTATCACCCTTAATTTCTTAGCTACTGCTGCTTCAGTGCCAAAAAAAAAGGATAATTGTTAATTCTTGAGTTTTCACTGAAGTTTCTGACTTGCTGTGTGATTCCTATCTCAGACAGAGGTCTACCTCCATCCTAGCAGGAGGGGATTAAGAAAGATTGAGCTAATAAGGAATGCCAAGATGGGTATCTTAGAGATAAAAGAAATCACCCCTCCAGTGTCTGGAAAGACCCATCACCAGCTTTGCTGTCACATGGAAACGGGGGAGTATCACTGGGCAGCATCCCCAGTGCTCAGCCAAGTTGATGAATGCCTGAAAACCCTCTCAGCACCTCCTGCCCACCTCTAAACCACGTGAAGCTGAGTGTTTGCAGCACCTCCTAGAAGCTGGCAGTGACCCCAGCAGCAGCTTGCAAAGCTACCCTTGTCCCTCAGCTTCTACCACCAGCTTGAAGGGACACCAGACATAGACCAAGGAGAAATTTCACCCAGGAGCAGATGATACAAGATCTGTTGGCTGGGCTGGATCACAGGATGGCAGGGGTTGGAAGGGACCTTCAGAGATCATCCAAGTCCAACCCCCAAAGATCCAAAGCAGGATCACCCCGAGCAGGTTGGACAGGAAGAAGTCCAGATGGGATTTTAGTATCTCCAGAGAAGGAGAACCACAGCTGTCCGAAATCAGCAGAAAATGCTGGAATATAAAGAGGGCAGTGAAAAATATTACTGCAGGGACAGGTGACAAACAGAAAAATCAACAGAGCTTCTGCCACAGCCTCCGACAAGAAGGCAGGGAGTGAGGAGGAGGAGGAGGGAACCAGGCAGCTCCAGGCACCTGTGGAAAGACCCTTGGACTGATGAAAAATAGATGAATCAAAACTTAAACCACGCTCTTCAACCCTAGTGTTGGCTTCAGGACAAGGTGCAGCACGGTTTAGCAGGATGCTGCTGAAAAATGACAGGAAAGTAGCAGATTTATATAAATAATTGAAACCACCATCTGAGGCAGAGCTCACACCAATGGATTTTTAAAGCCAAAGTCACAGAGATGGATAAAAATTTTGTCATACTGAAATCTCCTTTTTTTCCATACTTGGGGCACACTCCAGCATCTTCACTTCCCCAGATAAGGAAGCTCTGGGTGCTGCCACTTACTCAGCAGAGGACGAATCTGACAGTCTAAATCTTAAGTTCTTAACAGCTGTGTTTATTTACTGAAGTAGTAAATTGTTTCCTCCAAAGCACAGAGGGATTGGTTTGAACAAACTAACAGCTCCCCGCAGTTTGGTGAGATGTGGTGCTCGCACATGCTTTCTCTTGAAACTATACATTTTTCTATCACTGAAGTGCCTGAATTATAGGCAATCGTGGGATCCAATCTTTGTTTTAATGACTCCTCCGGCTGCTGTTTTGTATGGAGGAGAAGGCAGGCTGGAAGTACAGTAAATTAGCTTACAGGAAATGGGAAATAATAACACCACTTCTGTTCTGAATCTTACTGACTACATTTGCTCCTGTTCCAAGATGCTTTTCAGTTTCCTACTTGCTCCTAATAATACCAATTCTTGCAACACCCCGTCGCTCTTTCAGCCTCTCAAGAGGCTGAGGGTACCTCAGTGACAGTCACACACCTGCACCCTCAAAAATCCAGTCCTGTTAGTCCAGAGCAAGTTATCTGAGGTTTTTCTGGAAATGGCCTTCAGTAGAAGGTGCCCGGCTTGTCCCACTCCACCAGATGCTCCTGCCCTTGGCCCCAGCACTGTGGCTGCTTCGGCACCTGCACAAAGCACAAAAACTGCCCAAACACTGGGGAAAAGGAAGAGAAAACCATCGTGAACCCAGTAAAGCCTTGCTGCAGCAATCCCAGCTGGAGCAGCGAGTTTTGGAAAAGCCAGAAATCTAACGGGAAAATAACACATCCTGCTTGCTCAGCAGCAGGGATAAAATGCTGCTAATCACACCTCCCCTTCTCCCTTCCACTTTTCCTAGAGGGTATGGAAGCAGCTGGGAATACAGTACACGTCTCCTCCCTCCACCACCGCTGAGACTGGTGGATCCTTAAAAACTCTCTCTTAATTAGGGTTGATGAAGTAGATGCCTTTCTCTTCCAAATTACTCCCCACAGCAGCATCAGTCGCACCCCAGCCCCTAAAAGGGAAGGGGTTGGGTTGCTCCCCAATACAGGGAAGAGCCGAGCAGGCAATAACCCCGAGCTAGAAGCGATTTGTGTACTCAAAATAAAGTTTATAACCCTTACAACCCTTTTTTCAGTCATTCTCCACATACTCATAGGCACAGGGGCACCCATGTGCTGGGGAACAGAGCCCACCCACCCTGCTGCCGGGCCATCCCACTGCCTCCAATCTCTGCTCTTCCACTCCAGAAAGGGAAAAATATAAAAATAAAACCAGCCAGTGGTTTTTATGCTCACAGGGAGGAACATGGGGAGCTTTTAACCGTTTCTGTGCCCATGAACATGTGCTGGAGGCTCTTACCTTGGATGGGTAGATGCCACCTACGTGATACACGTGGAGCCAGCTGCTTTGGTGGCCTTTCAAGGGCTGTTTCACAGCGCTCAGGGCTCAGCAGCTGCAATTGCTGAGCAGAGAACTTGAGAGAAGTTCCAGACACTTCATTTTTTACAACTTGCAGGTTTTTTCCCCTCAAAAGCTCCATCTGGATTGAAGTTATAGGCAGCCCCAGCTGAGCAATGGGTCCTTTGCGGGTGTTTGGGGTTCCCCAGCTCTAAAAAAGTGATTTGTGTTTAAGGTGTTTGCGTTTTTTGCCATAGATTTGGTTAATTTTGAATCATTTGGGAGACAAACAGCCTCATGGTCAGAAATCAGGAGTGTGTAGGTCTCTAGACAGAGGCAGCCTTGACTGAAATACATTTTTATGACATTAAAAAGCGTTTACTGCCTGAAGCATGTTTAATATGAAGTCACAAAAATTCTCTTCCTTTTTTTCCCCAGTCCTCTAGCCGAGTGTATTATTAGCATATCACTGGAGCATCTCCAGTTCTCAGGGTGCCCTTCCCCATTCTCACTATTTCTGAAACATTTCTGAAGCAGTTCTGGTTCGGGAGGACGAGCCCAGGGGCAGATCCAACCCTCAGCCTGCTCTCCTCCATCCTATTTTTAGGGGAAATGCCTTTGGAGGAGGGAATTTTATTCCTAGCTTTAGTTACCTGCTGGGCAACTCTGGAGAAAACCTGTCCCCGGGTGAAGGCCAGGAAGGAGGAAGAGCACTAAGTTGTAGAAGAGAAAAAGGGTAGTTACCTAAAAATACAAAAAGCAAAGGGGGTTCCATCTCGGCTGGGAAATCAGGAATGAAACCCCATAAATTACCGAGCCATTGTTTGTATTTGTTATGGTAGAATTGCAGAACTGGGAGCCTTATTTCATTTTCACAGCTCCCTTCCCCCCCACCTCTCTTTTCCTCTCACATCAGAGCCCGTATTTCTTATAAACAAGATTCTTATTTCAGTATTCATCAGATTGTTTGTCAAGAAGAGCAGCTGGTGTTGATGAACTGATTAAGATGTGCCGAGGAAGGCTCAACCTGAAGAAGGAAAAGGCACAACAACAGATTTCAAATACTTCAAAAGGCTGCTGCCAACAATAAAGAAACAGCTTTTTCTTTCCCCTCCCCACCATCCAAGGTGAACAAAGCAGAAAGTTTTTAATTGCAACAAGATTTAGATTAGGCAGAAAAGCGCTTTAAGGCTGTGACAGTATTGGAATAGAGTGCTTGGGAAAGCCTTCTGAGTCTTTCAGAACCAGGGAGGTGCGGTGTGATGAGCTCTCTACCCACAGCCAGCCCGTTCCCCTCGCCCTCCGAATTATTTGAGGACCCCGATACTCAAAAGCAAGAGTATCCAATTTAAAAGGGTTTTAAGAACCAAAATTCCCCCAATTCCTGATTCCATGCATATTAAAACTGTTTTCGGCCACAAACGACACAGAAACCCACGCAACGGGCTGACCTTCAAACCAGCAGAGCGCTGTGGGCACAGATTTCTTACCCTTAGCCCTATTATTTCTTCCTTTTCATTCCTCATTCCTTGTCCAGTTCAGAGGGAATGACCTACCCATGATGCAAAAAGCAAAAAGCTCGGAGATGCGGAGTTGATTTACCCACCCAGCCGAGCAAACAGGAATAAGCCAGGAAATAAAATAAATAAAATAAAATAAATAAATGGGTCTGTGGATCCAGTGTTTCACACCCGAATGCTTCAGATAGAAAAAAAATTACATCATACACCCAAAATGCAAACTCAGAGGCAACAGCAACAGGCTACACCTCTGCTCAAGTGACATTTCAAACGGGTACCCAACAGGGATTGTCCCTGCTGTAATTTGGAGTTTTAAAAAACACGAAGTTGTAATTTGTTTTCTATAAAAGCTCCATTGATCCATTTCCTGCAAAATTAGCTGCGGGGTCTGAACGGAAATAGAACATCTAACAGAATAAAACAATGGGATATTTAATTCAGTGCACGCTGAGTTTGAGGAGGAGATGGTGCAGGAGGCAGCTACCACAAACCAACACGTTCCTGCTCCTTTGCCTCGGGATCTGGTTTCTGGCTTCAAATCGCTGGGAAGCGCTTTGCTCCCACCCACCCCGCCAGCCATGAGCTGAAGATGGATGAGAGAAAGAGCTGCAAAACTTCCCAATCACAATTTTAAAAGTAAACCAAGCAGCTGTAATTGCAATTCTTCACTGTTTCCCCCCAAGGTGGGAATTTCCAACCTTAAAAATGATTCAATTGGAAGGAATTAAAGAATGAGGATCTACTGATCTCAGTAGGGGATCTCCATCAGGATCTACTGCGGCTCCCAGTTTAAATATTGGGAGCTCATAGTTATTATATCATAAAAAAGTCCTTTTTCCACATTTATAAAGCCTAAAGTTACAATGCAGTTCAAGCTTAACAGTGACCAGCCATAAAAAGCTCCTCGTAGCTTTTGGAATTGCAAATTACAGTTGCAGCAGAACCACAACAGCGCCAGCAAGGAAGAGGTTGTGAAGACCCAACCCAGCTTTAGAGAGCCACCAACCAGGCCCTGACAACTCAACCCTACCCGTGCCCAGCGTTTACTAAAGACTGAGCCGACCCCTTCAAGATGTTCTTCTCGATAAAAGACATTTGAAGCAAGGACAAAGGTAGAAATTAAACTAGATGGAGCCCACAGGTTTAATGTTTGCTCTCCAGGCTGAGACGAGATGCCAAAGGTGCCTTAGATTTGTTGTGTGTGAGCTTCTGTATGGGAAACATCATCTCCTGAACAGGAAACGTGATCTTTAATAGATGAAATTTTAATATTTGTCAGGAAAAAAACCCTCATCCACCAACATTTATCTTCTCAGAAGTGCTGCTTGCACTGAAGCAACTGGAAACTTCCCCCCAGCATTGCTGTGAGCAGGAACCTTTCTTGAGGACACTCCACCCGAGCTGTCACCAGGGTGAAGAAGCCTTGAAACGTTCAAGAACACGTCACTCAGGAAGCTCGAAATGCAGCTCTCTCAAGGTAAAAAAAATCAGGGTTCTCAGCGTGTAGGACAAGGCAGAAAATCCCCTGGGAAACAAGAAAATGGGCTGTTGGAAGGACTTGACCTTTACCGCAACTTTTTGACATCTTCTCGAGAGCGCAGTCTTGATTTGGTACCTGAGGAATGAACCCAGGAGCTAAACGTTTTCACATTAAATCTATTGAGAAAACCTGGCCTTTTAAAAATCCTTCCAACTATCCTTTCTGGTACCAATTTTCAGTTGGTGGCATGAATAAGAAAGCCTCCGCACTGCAGATCCCCTGGGTCCTTAAGGACAAATTGTACTAACTGGGGCTTCACCGTTCTCTGCGGAATCAGGGATAAATTCTCCTCTTAAATTATTATCCTGGCACAGCCGCCCTGTGGGGACAGTAGGGAACTGAAGATGTTGCTTTGACTTCATTAAACCATTTCCCTACTTCATGAATACCCCAAAATGCCAAGTTCCCAGAGAATGACAGCCCCCAGATCGTTACAGCATGAGGATAAATGGAATTTCACTGGGAATACTGGGGCAGTACTGGCACAATGTACCTACCTGGAGCATCTCGACAGTATCTCATCTTATTAGCATCTGTGCTAACAAAACATCAAGCCACACAAACTTTTTTGGGTCGTGACATTAGAGAGTACAAACTACCCATCTCCACTTCAATATTGCCCAAATTCAAACACCAGAGAAATTCTCAGGGGCGCTGGGTGAAGGGAACCCACAACTGGTTTTACACTTCTGAAAACCAGTTCCCTCCTCCATTTTCACTGGTTTTCAACAGCAAGTTTTAAGGTGTGGAAATAGATAGATTTTGATACGGGAAAGCTATTCCTTTTTGTCCTGGTTTGGGGTAAAATGAACCAATTTTCTGTTTTACAATTTTACTTTCTTAGCTGGGCCTCTTCTAACCAACGAAACTCTGAAATTAACAGCACACTGCTCAGAGAAACTGCTTCGTCTCACAGTGATAAGACCCAATTATATCAAGGAATGGTATGCAGACAGGCCCTTGTTTATCCTCATTGCTGGAACAACCAAGGTCAGGTAATTTTGTTATTCTACCCGTTGGAGGGTCGGAAGCGGAAACATCGAAGGGTCCCACCTGCAAGGAGGAGCGGACAGGACAATTGACCCAAAAACTGACCAACGGGGGTATTCCATCCCATCCGCATCATGCTCAGTATAAAAGCTGAGGGATCGAAGGGTCAAGCTCTCTTTTCCCCTTCTTCCTCTTCCTTCAATGGCCGACGTCCAAGGAGGACCCTGCCTGTTCGTCTGCCTTCGATCCCGATCCGAGCGTTCCTGACTCCAGATCTGGAATTCAGCTCCTGTTGATCACCGACTCCAGCCTGGGACTGTTGCCTGCTGGTGACGTGGTCGTCATCCTGGGAACTTAATACGGTTTTGTATATATTGTATACTTCTATTTTATTTTTCTTTCCTTTTTTTTTAAATTTTCTTTTATTGTTCATTATATTATTATTCTTTATGTTTTTATTAAAGTAGTTTAGTTTTTCTAAACTCCTGAATCTCTTTAATTTCTCCCTCTCCTCTCCTTTTTCCTTTTTAAAAAGGGGAAGGGGGGGGGGGGGCTATCTGTCCTTCGGTTCTGTTTTGCTCGGAACCACGACACTTTTGAACATATTACAGCAAATAAATAGTTGGGAAAAACAGTGATTTCACCATAAAATTCCAGTGACGTTGAAAACAAACCACCCGGGCTCGCTCTCCAGGAACGTGAGACGACCCACAAATTCCCAAGGAATTAAAACATCCTTATGGATAGGCGGGTGCAGATCTAAATGGTTCCAAATACCTGGAATACAGCAACACAAAGAGCTCTTCCCTTCCTGTTCCCTTCCGTGGATGGAATCAGATGGAACCGCTCCGTATGGATGGATCCCTCCGACCAGAGGCTGCACTGCCCCAACATAACTGCCCGTAAATCTTCTGCACCAACCACTTCAAATTCCATTCAGGCAAGGTAATATCAAAATATATTTTATTCTGGACCTCTTTCAGATCTGATTCAAATTACAGTTGTCAAAGCAATACAATGCAAAGGGAAACTGCAACAGAAAATGTGCCTAGAAGGGATATAAGGGCCTTGGGGACAAATCATCGTGATGTAGAACCAAAATACATCATAAAGTGTAATTAACATGGTCCAGGACAGTATAGAACATCTATATCAGTCTTCTTTAGACAATAATCATGAAAACTGAACAATAAAAGTCCTTTAAACAAGTACAAAAAAAAGAAAAAAAACAAACCAAAACAAAACCAAAACAAACCTGTCATGGGCTGGTTTATACTTTTACAACAGTTGTAATTTAACTGGATAACTGAAGAAATGATGCAGACATTTTAATCCAGTGCTATAGGTAGGCTCACAGAATTAGACCCAAAGGATTTGTAACTCCAAAATGAAACCATTTACAACTACAATGTCAATGGCAGGAGAGAGAGAAAATTACTGCTGTATTCTAGAAATCACTGCTCTGCACACCGCAGTCTGTTGAGGACAAGATTGCAAAGTACACCGGACTAGCAACAACATGCAGACTGTTTATCTCCTAATTTTACCCACAAATGTCCAAAAAAACCCCCATCATGAAGTAAAAATGAATGATTCTTTAAAGAAAAAAAGAAAAAAAAGGAAAAAAAACCACCAACCAACCAACAAACCAAACACAAAACCAAAACGAAACGAAAACATGCCTCGAGTCATTGCCAAGCTTCAAACTTAAAGGCAGAGAAAGAGAATTGTGTACTCAAAAAACTACAGCTCTGGAGCTCTATCGACACCAAACCCTGCAATCCTCACCCCAAGGACAGATTTTTCCCAGTTCATCCGCCTTCCCTCGGCCCAACAACATGGGATCTCAGAGGTTTTCTCCGCAGGGAGGAGCGAAGGCTGCTCCATAGGGCACCCTCCCTACGGAAAAACCTCAGGGGGATCTGGCTGGAGATTTACTGCTGTCTCCCCAAAGCCATGATTTTGCTTCTAACATGCCACAATGTTGCTTCTGCTTTCTTCAGAACTTCTGGAAAGCCTCAAACTGGTCCCCTCTACGGGATTTTGGTTATGGGAGAAGCTAAAGACGGGGGTGTCGATGGGAAAGGAAGGAACCCTGGGCTAAATCCGGCAGGTCCTGGGCTCAAAAATCCAGCAAAAGCCCCAGGGGTGCCAAGGGGAAGGTTTGGGCTGGAGTGAGATGTGGTTGGTTTGACCTCCACGGCTCATTTTATCTCCACATCTCGTTCCACAAGGACCCAAATGCCTCCAAGGCTCGTTGGGGCAAGGTTTTTCTCCTGAAGCAAAAGACGATGGGATTTCTGGTTAAGTAAAAGATGGGTGGAGATAAGAAAAAAGAAAAAATCAAATAAAATAACCGGGTCCCAAGGCTCCTCTTTGCTAAAGTGACCAAAAAGAAAAGAAAAACCCAACGTGCAACCTTTTATTTACAAGCTGAAAAAGCCAGTTTGTGAGTTTTTAAGGAAAATTCCTTCCTTGGGCAAAACCAACCGGGGCTGAGATTGCTGCGGGGCCGAACCCCCGCCACCTCCTGCTCCTCCTCAACCACACAAAGACCATTTCCAAGCTACAACGTCCCAGTAAATACCCTAAAGCATGAGGTAAGCGGTGTAAGGAAAGAGGAGTGCTTTGTTTTTAATTATTATTATTATTATTTAATTATTATTTATCTTCTTTTTTAAAAAAAAAAAGAAATAAAATTGGTAAAAATCTTTGGCCTTTCTCTCAAGATGCATTTAAAGTGGCGTGAAATCAAGGAACATGCTTCCAAATGCCATGTCATTCTGACTCTGGGAACTATTAACCTCCCCCTCCACCCAACCCAGAAAAAAGAGGCACTTTTAGTGTTTTAGATAAGATTTTCCAATCATCTCATAGACACGCTAAATAACCCTGCACAAACGGAGTCCCAGGATAAACCCAGTTTTGTCAACAGTACAAAGAGGCAAAAAAAAAGAAGAAACCAACCAAAAACCAACCCCCCAAAAAAAAAAAAAGCTTTTATGANTTAGACCCAAAGGATTTGTAACTCCAAAATGAAACCATTTACAACTACAATGTCAATGGCAGGAGAGAGAGAAAATTACCGCTGTATTCTAGAAATCACTGCTCTGCACACCGCAGTCTGTTGAGGACAAGATTGCAAAGTACACCGGACTAGCAACAACATGCAGACTGTTTATCTCCTAATTTTACCCACAAATGTCCAAAAAAACCCCCATCATGAAGTAAAAATGAATGATTCTTTAAAGAAAAAAAGAAAAAAAAGGAAAAAAAACCACCAACCAACCAACAAACCAAACACAAAACCAAAACGAAACGAAAACATGCCTCGAGTCATTGCCAAGCTTCAAACTTAAAGGCAGAGAAAGCGAATTGTGTACTCAAAAAACTACAGCTCTGGAGCTCTATCGACACCAAACCCTGCAATCCTCACCCCAAGGACAGATTTTTCCCAGTTCATCCGCCTTCCCTCGGCCCAACAACATGGGATCTCAGAGGTTTTCTCCGCAGGGAGGAGCGAAGGCTGCTCCATAGGGCACCCTCCCTACGGAAAAACCTCAGGGGGATCTGGCTGGAGATTTACTGCTGTCTCCCCAAAGCCATGATTTTGCTTCTAACATGCCACAATGTTGCTTCTGCTTTCTTCAGAACTTCTGGAAAGCCTCAAACTGGTCCCCTCTACGGGATTTTGGTTATGGGAGAAGCTAAAGACGGGGGTGTCGATGGGAAAGGAAGGAACCCTGGGCTAAATCCGGCAGGTCCTGGGCTCAAAAATCCAGCAAAAGCCCCAGGGGTGCCAAGGGGAAGGTTTGGGCTGGAGTGAGATGTGGTTGGTTTGACCTCCACGGCTCATTTTATCTCCACATCTCGTTCCACAAGGACCCAAATGCCTCCAAGGCTCGTTGGGGCAAGGTTTTTCTCCTGAAGCAAAAGACGATGGGATTTCTGGTTAAGTAAAAGATGGGTGGAGATAAGAAAAAAGAAAAAATCAAATAAAATAACCGGGTCCCAAGGCTCCTCTTTGCTAAAGTGACCAAAAAGAAAAGAAAAACCCAACGTGCAACCTTTTATTTACAAGCTGAAAAAGCCAGTTTGTGAGTTTTTAAGGAAAATTCCTTCCTTGGGCAAAACCAACCGGGGCTGAGATTGCTGCGGGGCCGAACCCCCGCCACCTCCTGCTCCTCCTCAACCACACAAAGACCATTTCCAAGCTACAACGTCCCAGTAAATACCCTAAAGCATGAGGTAAGCGGTGTAAGGAAAGAGGAGTGCTTTGTTTTTAATTATTATTATTANGGACCTAGATATTCTCTTAACTACGCTAAAACGTCCAGTGGTTGGGAAGCTTTCCATCAATTGCAAAAGATGCAAGAAAAGGTAAAGCAAAAATAGAATAGGAAAAAGAAAAAAAAGATAAAAAAAGAAAGAAAAAAAAAGAGGAACCTACAGAAACCTGGACCTAACGAGAACGGGGGTTCTGAGGTGGATGCACAGAAAGCAAACCCTAAAGCTGTTCATTTCTTATTCCATGGTTCATTCTCAGCCTGCCTTTTTCCCTCCTTTCCTTTTAATCCCTCTATTTGGTTATTTGGGTTGAACTAGGGATAAAAATCCCTAAGGAACTGCAACATTGGCAGAGGATTCCCAGGTGGAAGCTGAGAGATTCCCTACGGGGTGAGAACTAAGGGCGTGCACAGATTTACTAAGCAAGACTCTCACCAATGTTTGGTGTCCTTCAATTTTGGGGGACAAGCTGGGATCCTCTGCAGTGAGGTCTCTGCTATAAAACATAAGGATGAAGGTCAGGCTTCTCTCTTTTTCATGTGAAAAGCTGGTGGGTGTTTTGGGGAGCTGGAAGGGCAGAGGGGTGAGCAGGAGCAGCACTGTGGCATGCTAGGAAAGGAGAACCATAAAAGAAGGAGGGGGTCAGATCCTTCCTTCCCCCCACCCTGGGACGGGAAGGAACGTCCTCGCTCCCCTCCCGGGGGGCACGGGGTTGAGGGGGGTTGGGGATCTCGGTCTGCACCTCCAAAACCTTCAATTCAAGGGCTGGGACCTCCCCCAAAAGCTCTGATTTCTCAATTTCTGATGCTTATGCTCAAGCAGCTGGAATTACAACCCAAAAAAAACCAACCCAAAAAAACAGCTGATGATTGAGAAAGAGGAAAATGGCAATACCCTAAAAAAACAAAACCAAAAACCATGGCTGGGTGATTTTTGCAGCTACTTCACGGAATTCCACCACGATTGTTTGGATGGGCTGAGAGAATCCCAACTTTGATGAGAATGAAGAAACCGTCCAGATTAAAAATACAAAAGTCCTATCGAGAATCACCTCTGACTTTGCAGATTTCAATTCAGTGCAAATGACAAATGCATTGCTAAACGAAACAAACAAAAAAATGCAGCTTAAAACATCCTCAAAACATTTGTGTCTATTCCTGGGAGCACAGTTTAAAATTATTGCACAGAATTATTTTTTTTAATTATTTTTTCTTTCTTTTTTTTTGGTTTTTGTGTTTTTTTTTTTTATTCATTTATCTTGTTTTTTCTCCATTAAATGACAGAGGTCAGCCACAGTCATGGACCTCCAGCAACAGAAGCAATATTTCAAGTGCCAGACACTCAAATATATATTAAGGTTTCCTACATATTGTAACTCAGCTGGTAATTTTGCTCTCAACATTCCTTCTATGATCCCAAAAAACCCTAAAAGTAGCTGGCACCGGTGACTGGCTTCATGGATATGACTTTTTTTTTGGTGGTTTTAAATGCTGTGTATGATAGGAATATAATCCTGGGGTATAGATATATCAAGAAGGTATCGTTGACTTTTCTTCACCACTGGCAAATTGCTAACCCTACCTTAGCCCAAACTCAGACTTGCTTCAAGTCGTCTTTATTCCATGGAAATAGCAGAAAATCAAGGCCTAAAGAACAACGGTTAAAATGTCCAAAGCTGCATTAGCTCAGTTCAATCGATTCAGACCTAATTTGGAAGGAGGAGGGAGGGAGAGAAAACAAAAATCATCATAATAAAATGAAACAAAGAAACCAAAAAAAGTTAAGAGACCAGCCATCATAAGCCACAACGTCATTTGTGATTGAAATAGTGTTATAAAACTTGATAACTTTGCAAAGCTCTGTAATATAAACCATTCCTAAATTTGACAACCTCTCTTTTTTATAAATTTACACTCTGGGACTCTTAGGCAAGACATGATGCAACCTTTTGGACTACACGGACGCGTTATAACACAACCTCATGCTACCATTGACAACTAAACCCACTATCAGTCTAGTTTTAATCACATGAGCAGAAAAAGGTTTGCCATAGACATCTGTCATCATTGTAAGAAAAATACTTGATATTGTAAACAGAGTAAAAGACACTATTATAGTAGTGATTATTTAAAAAAATAGCAGCTTACTTCTAACCCTATATTTGGAAAAAAATGTAGTCACAAGATACAAGAAACTGCAGGACCGGAGCAGCAGGGGCATTAGTGCAAGTATTCATCTTTTAAATAAGCTGAATCACTGCTATTAAAATAAACTTGAAGCAAGTCCTCTGGTTTAAGATTATTATTTGTATTTTTTTCTTTTTTTTTTTTTTTCCTTTTTTAAAATCTAAGGTAGTAAACATTTTGCCTCTTAATGGCAGTGTTATCAAATATATGCCAAACATTTTATTTTCATAAAGAAAAAAAAATAAAAATAAAATTACATGTGATCCTTTTAATACTGGAGTTTGGTTACAATTCTACATCTAAGCTCCTACAAACAACGATGGGCGACTCTCGGAGAAGCTGTGGCATGAACCCTTGGCCAGAAAGATCTTTCCCTCTTCCAAACCATCCCCCAGCTCAGACTTTGCTCCTTTTCACACCAGTGCACAATTTCACCACATTTTAGCTCTGGTCTTAAAGCAACAGAAGATGCAGGTTTTTTTCCTCTTTTTTTTTTTTAAATTAGTATTTTTCTGTGTCTTTTTTCCTTTTTCTATTTCTTTTAGCATCCCTGTGTTTTTCTTTTTCTGTATTTTTGTGCCCTTCTCTTCTTAAGTTTGGCAGAATTCTGTCCCAAATAAGAAACGACTGCATTTCAGCCACGTCACCAGCAAATAAAACCCAGCATTATACCCACTCCTGTCCTACTTTCGGAGATGAGCAGGACGTGAAACATCACGCCTCAAAGAAGGATTCTTTTTATTTCTTATATTTTTTTCTTCTCTCTCCAGAATCCCTTTTCCACCCTCCCTCTGTTCACAATCTTGTGCTCTGGGAGCCACAAAATGTACCAAACGTTATCAGGTTCAACATCTACCTCTTCAAAGAACGCGTTGAAATACGTTTTGAAGAAACATTTTGTTTTTCCAAGGTGAAAAAAAAACAAAATTAAAAAAAAATATATATAAACAAGAAACTAATTCACTCCCTTACTTCATGCATCCGTAAACTCAACCAAAACAAAACAGAAAACCCAATGTTTAAAAGCAATGAAAAAAAAAACCAAAAAACCCCCCCCAAAACCAACCAACCAAAACCAAACTACTACGGCAGATTTCGGGTAAGTCCATTTTCTCTGTACAAAACCAAAATCTCCCTCCCCCCCAGACCACTTGAGGTCAGGGATGTTCAGGGAGGAGGGGGGTACTGAAGGCTGCCATTAGGATCTTCTGCATTTGGTATGGATATGGGTCTGCTCTCATATACCGTGTATTTCTTTTTCTCTCTCTCTCTCTCTTCTGGTTTTCATATCCAAAAAACAAAACCTTTCAATGTTATTTTGGGGCACAGCAGATTCCAGCACTTGGTGACCAGGATTCCCAAGCTGTGACAAAACTCTGTCATCCTCTTCAGGGTGTCAATTTTTTGTGGTTTTTTCTTCTCTTTTTTTATTTTTTTTTTTAATTTTTTTTGTTTTTTGTTGTTATATACAGTATATGTATATATTTCTTTTAAGGTTTGGCTGTAGTGGACTGGCCATGGTTCAATTGGGACTATAGCAGTACATGGGTCAGGGACAGTCATTTTGGCTATGTACACATTCATAGTCGGTCCATGGCTTCCAACTAGTAGCGCTATTTCCGTAGGTCTAATACACAAACCTGGAAGAAAAAGACAGAAAAAAAAGGGCAATATTGCACCAATATTCCACATACATACAATTCTCAGCGAAACAGCTGAGCAACACCTAGAAAAGATTGTACAAATGTCACCTTGTATCTCTGAACGTCGGATTTGGGGGGTGAGGGGTGGGAAATGTAGTGAAATAAAATCATATAAAGTTCTGGCTTTTGTCATCAAACTGGTCAGCTGTGCCTCTATTTGCTTAGAAATAATAATAGTAATAATACTAATACTACTAATAATAATTATTAGTAGTATTATAATTGCTATTATCATTGTTATTATTATTATCATCATCATCATCATTATTATCATTATTATTCTGGTAATCTGGGGTGGGACGATAGTTTCTACTCAGGATATGCCTTGAGTTTTTCTTCATCATCATCATCATTATCATTATCGTCATTATTATCATGGTCATCTGGGGTGGGACAATAGTTTCTACTCAGGATATTCCTTGAGTTTTTCTTCCATATATGGCATTGTCCATGCTGAAAAGACTAAAGTGATATGTAAGACTGATGAAAATAATAATTATTATTACTATTACTATTATTATTGTAAGTCTATTGAAAACCAAGGGGATGAGGAAGGCTTTCATTAGCAAACAATATAAAACAAACCGATGGGGCTTTGAGCAACCTGCTCTAGGGAGAGGTGTCCCTGCCCATGGCAGGGGGGTTGGAACTTGATGCTCTCTAAGGTCCCTTCCAACTCTGACCATTCTATGATTCTATGGTTCTATGAACCCAACGTTTTTAAAAGAGCAACAAAATCAATGGAAATGAATCTGTCGCAAGCAGGACCAGCCTCTTGGGTCAAAGTCGCTGCAGACTCTTCAGGTTACACAGTATGGATAGAAAGTGGTCATCTGAGGTGGAATAATAGTTTCTACTCAGGATATGCCTTGAGTTTTTCTTCCATACATGACATTGTCCATACTGAAAAGACTAAAATGATCTGTAAGACCAACGAAAATCAATTCTCCAGAGTTTAGTTTACTTAAAATTCAGAACTTCCTATTTTCTGTTCTGAACTCTACCCCAACGATCTTGCCTGCTCTCCTGGAGCTGCAAGACAGGAGAATTCCTTTATTGCTCCTGTTTTATGCTAATTCTGCTTTTCCTTTTCTCTTCTCCTGTCTTTTAAAACCACAGCAAAAGAGGTGCAAGCGGAACAAATACACGGGTTGTAGATGTTCTGAAGAACCACACATGAAGGTTTTCCTGCAGGAAGAGCCAGGAGGTGACGCTACACCACGAGAAGATAAAGGGTGTACTCCTGAATAGTTAAAAATAATATTTTATTGCCTGCTTCTTCTAAACCCTGTGAGCAGACTGGTGTTTGCATCTAGCTCTTGTCATTTTTAGGAGCTTTTTAACCATGAGCATTCAGGAATTTGGCCTTTGTTCTGCTGCTCCTTCTGTTGAAGGTGATGCAGAAGAGATTTCATTCCTATCACGCATTTGGGTAACATCACCCACACTGAGTGTTTTCACCAGCAAAGAGGCAAAAATGAACCTGCTTCCAGCCACAACCAACACATTTCCCTGCAAAGCCCCAGTGGGGACAGAAAATTTAAATTAGAGGCATCTTCACCTTCTGAGATTTCGGGAGGGTACAGAACAGTAACGCATCAAGCTGGAAGAAAGACATATTCTCCCTTTGATGTTACAACACCCTCACACAAGAAAATCTACGTGTACTGAGGCGTTATTAAACTCCAGCTACAGAAGGAAATTT
The DNA here is from genome assembly GCA_013400375.1 of Thinocorus orbignyianus. Classification (NCBI taxonomy): domain Eukaryota; kingdom Metazoa; phylum Chordata; class Aves; order Ciconiiformes; family Thinocoridae; genus Thinocorus; species Thinocorus orbignyianus. Next base: position 215,105 of record VXBW01000873.1, read on the forward strand.
TGCCTCCGTTGTTAGTTCAAATATTTGCAAAAGACACTTGTCAGAACGTCACCCAAGTCCGGCTGCACTTACTGAACCATCTGAAGCACTCGCTCCAACTTTGTCTCCTGCTGCATTCCAGCAAACCTCGAAAATCCCTCCTGTTCCCCGGTAACTGTGAACTAGGGCACCTGTCTAAAAAGGGACAAAACAGGTAATTAATACAACAAAATCCACATGGATGAGTAAAATTTGGGCAGTGTGTAAAACTTCCCCACTGCTTTTAAAAGCTGAAATTCTCAGAAACGGTCCAGATGAGACTCGTGGCTAATCTCAGCATGGGACAAACACAACTATCGTGTTCCATCTCTTGTGTTTGGCAGGTGAAACTGGGGATGGCCACAACCACTTCCAATTACTGCAACAAGCCTTTCACAAACTAATATCCAGTTCTCAGCAGCCAGAGATTACATCTTGCCTAACAAGATCTTTAGACTTTAATTTGCAACCAACCCTTCTCTTACCAGAAATACAGAATAAGTAATAGCCTCTTTTCTTAGGAAATTATGGAGAAACATTTTGTCGCCATTATCTTCTCTCACATTTTCTTGTTTTCCAGTGAAATTCAATGAAATAGGAGATACTCAACTAATATCACAGCAAACCTGTTTTATCAGGAGTTCAAAGTTCAATTTTTGGATGCAACATGTTATTGGAGATGCTTTGTTGAGTATGTTTTGTTGATGTTGGTTTTTTTGGTTGGATTTTTTTGGTGGTGGTTTGGGGTTATTTTGCTAAGTAAAGCCCAACATCAAGACAATTATTACTTCACTGTAGTCAAGCACCCAAAGAGAGAAATTAAATGTACATCCATTAACAGAAGTATCCTTAGAACGAAGGGGAGGACCTAGAACAGGCTGGGGGTGACCTGCTGGAGAACAGCTCTGAGGAAGAAGACCTGGGAGACCTGGTGGCCAACAGGATGCCCATGAGCCAGCAATGGGTTTTTGTGGCCAAGAAGGCCAGTGGCATCCCGGGGTGCATCAGGAGGAGTGTGACCAGCAGGTTAAGGGAGATCATCCTCCCCCTCTGCTCTGCCCTGGGGAGGCCCCATACGGAGCACTGGGTCCAGTTCTTGGCTCCCCAGTTCCAGAAGGACAGGGAACTGCTGGAGAGGGGACAGCAAAGGGCTACAAAGGTGATGAGGGACCTAGAACATCTCTCTGAGGAAAGGCTGAGGGGAGATCTGATCAACATCTATAAATGCTTAAAGGGTGGGTGTCAGGAGGATGGGAGACACAAAGGCTGGAAGGATCCTGATGGAAAAGACCAAACCACAAACTTGGGAAGAGAGAGAAGAGCTGTACCTGTGTATTCCAGATGTGCACACATTTATCAAAGGAGCCGCTGGCCAGGTACCTGCCGTCAGGACTGAAAGCTACGCTGTACACAGGTTCTTGATGCTTTGTCAGGGTGTGAATACAAATTCCTCTGTCTACATCCCATAACCGAACAGTAGAATCAAAGGATGCACTGCCGAGGGGGAAAAAAAACCCCACAGATTAATTACATCTCCACCCAGCATGTTTTTGTTTCTAATATAAAGATAATATGATACAGTGTCCTACACGCTTCCAAACATTGTCTGAACCTACATACATAAAAAACAAAGTGAAAATAAAGCTTAATGGGGATTTAAAAGCAGAATTAATGAGTACCTTGCTAACATAAGATTGGCATTTGGATTATTTGTTCCTGGCCCTGTAGGACTCCACTTGATAGTATAAATTTCTTTGTTGTGTGCTTGTAAATCATGGACACAACTGTCTTGTTTCATACTCCAGATCTGTGGAAAAGAGAAGAAAAAAAGGGACAAAAAGCAAAGCCACTTAGCACAATATTGTACTAAAATACATTTTACATCTTTATCACTTGCAGTCTGTCTGTTACCTTTTAGGTCACTTAAAATAGCTGCTGTGACCGCTGGCTTTCTAGTGAAATTATTACAGCACCTCCCATTCTTTGAGTTCTAAGTACCTGATGGGCTTAATGAGTAACAAAGGTGCTGTCTCTAGAAACAGATCTGCCTGTGCTAATTACAAGCCTCTTGAAAAGTGCAGGGATGACAACAGATGCTAAAATGAGAAGAGCAATGTGTGTGTATGTTCACGTCTTGAGTTGACAAAATATCACAGTCCTAATTTTAAATGAACTGCAGGCTACCCAGATTGAGGGAAATAAAGGGAGAGTAGAGAAATTTTGAAATTTCCTATTTTCTTACAACGGTAAAAAAAGCAACACGGCATTTTCCTGGCAGGATTTGCACGGCCAGGGGGTTGCTCAGTACTTCAGGAGTTTTACAAGAAAGTAGGTTGCCGTGAGTTTTTTGGAGGAAAAGTGCAGGTGCAACTTGTGAAATGACTAGAAAAAACAAGGAGTAAAAAGAGTCTCTTAAGAAACAACACGCCAAAGATTTTAACTAGAAAGAAGGAGAAAACAGAAGAAAACTGAGAAGGGAGGCAGTCACCCACTCTTGTTGTATGCTACACGACACGCATTCCAACTCTTCCTTTTAACCAAAAGCAACCACTGAGTGTGACAGCTTAATGGTTAACGATCCGACTCTGTGAACAGCAAAAAGCACCTAATAAATCTCGCTCCGAGTCACAGCGTGGCAGCCTGTAACAAGTTTTCTGGACCAAAGCTTGGCTCTGATTAACAAGGGTTTGCCAGGATTGCCTAATCTTATTATATTACTAAAAGAAGCACTATTAGACACCAAGGGAAATACAGCAATGCTGGTGGGTTGCCTGAGCTAATGGTGTGAGTTCCCAGAGCCCCCCACGGACAAGAGCCAGCCCCCAAATTCCCAGTTACCTTTAGAGTCATATCGTCAGAGCAGGATGCCAAAAGGTTACCAGTTGGATCCCATTTGATTGCGTTTACTTCATTCTAAAATTGAACAGTGAGAATAAAGTTGGAGTCTTCACTTCCATTTACAACTGACAGCTTACGAGAGATAAAGTTGGACAGAAGTCGTGAGTATTTGGATAATTGTCAGTGTTTTAACATTTCATTTTCATTCCTAGCTTTGCCTTCAATAACAACAGCTTTCTGTGACCTGCTCGTCCCATTTTTCCAGGTGTGCTCTTGCACAACATAGGCTGTGCATAGCAAAGTCATAAAGTTATCTTTCTTCTAAAGAAGTTGTGCAGATACAGATTGGGTGGAGAATGGCTGGAGAGCAGCCCTGAGGAGAAGGACTTGGGACTGTTCATGGATGAGAAGCTCAACATGAGCCAGCAGTGGACGCTGGCAGCCCAGAAACCAATGGCGACCTGGGCTACATCAAAAGAAGCGTGAGCAGCAGGGCAAGAAAGGGGATTCTCCTCCTCTGCTCTGCACTCGAGAGACCCCACCTGTGTCCAGCTCTGGAGCCCTCAACAGAGAAAGGACATGGACCTGTTGGAACGGGTCCNTTTCCTTTTTGCTGTGCCATCCTGGCACTGATGAAAAAATCTGCACACAGGAGTGGTAACTGTTCTAATTAACAATAGAGATTACAGTTACCATAGGCCCTTAATTACAACTACCTGTGCCTGTCTGTCTATTGCCTGTTGCCAGAAACCAGTCACTACCCAACTGCTCCATACTGGTGAAAATACTGGGCCCCCAAAGTCTCATTGATAAAAATATTGATAAAAATATGATATAAATAAGGTGTAACAACCCCCAATTTTTCAGTACTTACTGTGTGACCCTGGAAGGTTTTGATGGGCCTATCTTGTCCTAGTTTACAGACGTGAATACACATGTCTGTACTGCAAGATGCAAATGTGTTGTTACTCTGCCAATCAACATCTAATGCTGGTGCTACAAGAAAAAAGAAAGATATTTCAAACTCTGGCATGTATTCTGCAGGAGTTCAATTCACACCTTCATCCTGCACCACCTTAAAACTTAATGCCAACAGGAAGAAAGCATTAATTTTACAGCAGTTCTAATGAGAAATGCGGCCAAACCCAGTCTTGCACGAAGAAATAAAACAAAATTTAACAGAAGTGATTAAAACATGGAACTTTTCTGCAATGAAACGGTTACAGAGAAGACAGTGCTGTGGTTAAGTCATCTATAAATAAACCAGAGGAGTCAGCACGAGGAACAGGTTCCCACACCTTAAAACATGGTGCCGCATGAGCTCATCTCCGCTAACGGTCCGTGCTGATAGATGGCAGTTAGTGAAAGGTAGTGATTTATTTCCTTTCTTAATTCCAGCATTATAAGGTGTGGTAACTTGAAGCTTAATCACGGGCAACACATTCCATTTGATCAAGCCAAGGTATTTATGGTGGAAAGCACGCGGGATCGCTCGGAGTAAATCAAGGATTGATGTTTCTGATTGTTGTCACACCACTGAAAACACAGCATGAGCGGAATAAAAAGTGGCAACGAGACAGGTTTCTTGAAGACCCTTCAAATGCCACGTTCCTCATCCTCACTGGCCTGTTTTCCAGCTGATTCTGGCAGGATGGCACAGCACCCAGCACACCGAGAAATCTGCCTGACCTCCCGAGAGGCTGCACCCTCATCCCAGCTGGCCAGTGACCGGCCAAAGAAATTGGGGACAACACGGTGGGCAGCGCAGGACAGAGGGCTGGGGAGCTGGGATTACTGCAGCAGGCAGCCTTCAGGGGCTAAACACCAATCCTGCATGGTCCACTCACTAGATTTGTCTGCTACTGTACTACACAGTCAGGAATTATTGGAGTATCTCTCATAACTTTCATAGAATCGCAATAAAATGGTGAGTTATAAAGTTGCAAAAATCAGGACAATTCTTTTGTTTACATTCTCAAAATTCCTATAGGCTACAAATTCAGGACGCAGCATCCAAAGCCTGCCTGTAAGCCTTCAAAATATGCACCATAAAATTCAGATTTTTAAATTTATTTGAATAAATAACACTTTCTTAGTCTTTTCAGATGACAATCCTTGAATGACCAAAATCAAGACTTACCAGAATGGAAAGGAAACTGCTGCTTGGCTTCGCCAGTGTGGGCATCCCAAATAATTGTGGTCTGTATTAAACATAAACAAACAATAAACAAAGTTGTACAAATTGCTCATTTCCCCACAACCACCATTCACACGCATCAGCCCACTCAGCCTATTCCCCACAGCTCAAACCTGCTCCTGAGTCTGTATTTCTAGTGTTTCACCAAGCATTAAAGGAAATCAAAGATGTACAGAGAACAATGGAGAAACTCAACACGTTGTAATACTAACAAGGTGCCAATCTCAAATCCTTGGGGTCTGGAAGGAAGGAGGGGGTTGTGGGCTTTTCTTTTGCTCATATAAACAAAAATTAAATCAATTTATCTCCGTGGTCCTATTTATATTCTCATAATTTACTCCACACACCTATTTTAACTTCACTTACTCGTATATTCAAAAATGTAACTACAAATACTCAGCTATCCCTAAGGAGATCTTTGTCCAAGCAAATAGTCTCAGAGTTAAGAACCTCAAAGATTTGATTTAAGGGTGTAATTTTGTTCTGGGTTCTTCTCTGCCAATACTTCAGGTATCTTTCTGATGAAAGAAATCTTACACGACGAAATCAGTACTTTTATAATTGCTATATTCTGTGCCACTGCTCCTGACCTGCCTTGATGATCAAGGAAAATTTTGACCCAGAATTTGGAGGAAGCATGGACTGACCGCACAAATTATTTATGGAAAAAGAAGCGAGAGGTTGAGTCAATCTTTCTGCTAATGCACAATATTTTTCAAAGCATAACCTCCATCGCTTTATCCAAGGAGTTTCATCGACTGAAAACATCGAGGCTTCTATCCCCTCCAGAAGACTTTTTTTTTCTGCCAATTAAAGCTGTACCTCCACAAAGATTTAAAGCCTGGAATGAGCTGCCAAAAGAAGAAACCCATCCTTTCCATGTTTTCAGATATTTACTTTTCCTTTCTTTGTGCTAGCACATGCATTTGGAAAGGTGGGCACTAAAGCAAACCAGGTTAAATGCATGCAGGAAAAATATAATAAATTAAGGAGAAAATCTATTACTTTCCAGTGGTATTGCTAGTTTTAAGCATTGTGGGCTTGTAGCCTTACTAAGCTTGCAGTTTTCCAGTCTCACGAAGAGAAAACTGAGTTTATTTCTGCGCCTTGAATCAGTTACAGAGGAAAAATTAACTCTTCTTACTCTTTGAATACTCTATTCTACTCCTTAGATTCATTTAAAGTCCATTCCTCACTCCTACCTGCCCTTCCTACCACTCACAAACTCACAAGAACCATGGTACTTTGAATTTAAAGACCTTTAAGGTTGTTTAGAGATGGGAAATAAAAGACTTAAACACTGAGTTTCGTGGCTGTACACCACTGGCACCTCCCCACTCACATATAGTGACTTTTTTTAGGTTCCAGCTCTACCCTTTTTAGTCATTCTCAGACTTGACTGATACCTAAATCAGCCTGAACTTCCTCCTCCTCCTCCTCCTGTAGGACTTCTTTTTTATAAGGCTTTGCATAAAATGCTTCACTAAATTTTAGAAGATCTGGTTTTACAAAGGTTGAATGTTCCTGTGTACAATGCACTTACTTCCCAGCTTCAGCTAATCTAACTGGGAAGAGATCCAGGGACACTGAAATCCAATAAATCAAAATATCTCAATAAACTACAGGGAAACACAAGGAAACAAAGCGAGCACAACAAGTTCTTGCTAAGTACACATTTACATCCCATGCCTTTAGTTTAATTTACTCACTTTTGATAGCTTTGCTATCATGCTTACAATTAGATTACAACGGTGAAGGAAAGAATTTTAATTTTTACCAAAGATTCTCTCACCTTGTCCACTCCTGCACTTAAAATGAAGTTTCCTTTCTTGTTCCATTTTAACGCAAATATAGGACCTTTATGTTGCCCTAAGGTGCTGGCAAGATTACCTGAAAATTTATATTGATATGAATACATTAAAAAAAAATAAAAAACTATGCTGTGAGCCACAATACAGGAAAATATACTGGAAATTTAAAGTATTTCACTTACCATCTTTAGTCCATATCCTCGCAAAGCCGTCGTAAGACCCAGTTGCTAGAAGTGTACCTTCACTCTGCCAACAAGAAGGTTCTTTGATTTATTTCTTTTTACTGTATAACTCAAAGCTAAAGAGCACGAAGCAAATTTCAGGTAGAATGCAGCTGCGTAAGATTTACGATATTTATTCCCTTGACAACAACTTCTTAAAAAGAAGTTGCCAGAGTGCAAGGGAAGAAATCACGACGCAACTCAAAAATAGAAGTATTTCAGCAGCAGCTGCTGTGGCTGAAAATTTGACTATGCCAAATTAGAGGTGTTTTGAGTGCTTGATGCCTCTACTTACGTTCCAATCCAGCGACGTCACGTCTTTGTTGCTGGGTACATCCTGCCCCCCTTCCCGTATACAGTGCCGAAGTACCAGCTGCGTGGAGCCACTCGTGCTGTTTTCACTGAGGTTCCATATCCGTGCTGTCGAATCGCCAGATCTACAACACAGTTGATGAGAACAGAACCCTGTCTACTCAATTTTGGAGCACAGTGGCTGGAGCTGTTTGGCAGAAGGGGACCTGGAAGGGTTGGGTTGACTGTGGGCTGAACACGAGCCAACGGTGTGCCCAGGTGGGCAAGAAGGCCACCAGCATCGTGGCCTGGATCATGAAAAGTGTGGGGAGCAGGACTTGGAAGGTGATTGTCCCACTCCACTAAGCACTGGTGAGGCCCCATCTTGAGGGCTGTGTCCAGTTTTGGGCCCCTCACCACAAAAAAAGGCTTTGAGGAGTTGAAGTGGGTCCAGAGAAGGGCAATGGAGATGGTGAGGGGTCTGGAGCACAAGTCTTGTGAGGAGCAGCTGAGGGAGCTCGGGGTGTTCAGCCTGGAGAAGAGGAGGCTGAGGGGAGACCTTCTCGTTCTCTACAACTCCCTGAAAAGAGGGTGTAGCTAAAGGGGGTTGGTCTCTTCTCCCAAGGAACAGATGATGGGACAAGAGGAAAGGCCTCAAGTTGTGCTGGGTGAAGTTTAGGATAGGTATTAGGAAAAAATTCTTCACTGTAAGGTGTTGTCAAGCCTTGGAAGAGGCTGCCCAGGGCAGTGGTGGAGTCACCATCCCTGGAGGTATTTAAAAGCTGGGCTGACATGGTGCTGAGGTACATGGCTTGACGATGGTTTTTATCAGAGCTAGGCTGATGGTTGGACTAGATGAACCTAAGGATTCCTTCCAACCTGGACAGTACTATGATTCTATGAATTAATTTCATTTAAAAAGGTATTTTTTCTCAAGACAGCAAACGTGATGGCATTTGATGCAGAGGGCACTGGGGCAGGTACAGTTCTAACTTGTTCCCGTGCCGATGAACATCAATTTTAGGTACAAAACCGGTCGATGTACATACCCTGAGGCCAAAAGGTCACTAACGGGATTCCAGGCACAGATGAATACTTCAGATTCATGGCCACGCAGCACCACTGCCTTGTTGGGAGGGATTTCAACATCTCCATCTACTTCCATCATATCCGTGTGATTATCTGCGTTACGAGAAACAACAGTAGAGAGAGGTGGATTTTAATATTCTGGGGCAAAATAACTGTACAACTACTGCACAGTTCATATTCTTAACTATTAATTCACAATTTATGCAGATCAAACTATGACAAAGCCATAATGTCCCTTTGTATTTCCAGTTCCAGTTTCTGAAATGCTATAAACAGATGGGGAGTTTCACAACCGTGAGAAAGCTCTCAGCCCTTCTAAACGAAATGGATTTAATTTTGAACCTTCAAAATTGAAGCCAAATTACTTTTTTTTCGATTTTTTTTTTCTATGTTGAAAAAAGAAAGGGTGATGTTCAAGGCACTCACGGTTATTCAGCACGGTACTACACAGTGCAATATGTTACCAGTCTAGTTTGAGCTTTAAAAACACGTTTATGACACATTCCTTAGAAAAAAAATAAAAAATAAATAATATCTCTTTTCACCAACTGCAGTCAAACAGGTTTTAAAGCTCCATCTCAGACACTTCATTTACAAAATGGCTTTAATTAATATAATGACATTTGGTGATAGAGTAAACTGATAAGAGATCTTTTGAAACTGTGCTGGCAATTACCACGGAGTTGTGGCAATACATGGCTTTGCGCGGGGAAGTGATGTTGAATCCATATTGTTCTGTAAAACATACTGGGGGTAATTCAGCTGACAAAACAGTTCTCTTGGCAGCTACCGTCAATCATTTTCTATTATGAACAATAAATTCACACTGAGAGCAAATGTAGAGCATAAAAAAATCCTGAACTGTTCACCTGCTCCATATTTATTCACTGTGGTTGAACAAACCGCTTCACATCTATTGCTTAATTTCAAATTAAGGGTTTCTCTCACCTTGTGTACATGTGAGAAAACAGAAAAGGCTATTAGAACATGCATATTTTTAAGAAAAAGCACCCTATAAAAACACTGCTTCAATTAAAGAGAATCAATGCCAGTAGAATTTGGTGTACCAGCCAGCAGGGGTTGCCGGTATATCACATTTAATAGTGGCTGAGAGCTGAAGTTTACCCTCATTCTATCCAGTTCACAGTTAGCAAGTAAACACTCTTTTGAGATTTTTTCTCCCATGAAAGCATCAGAGAGCTTATTTAAGACAAATATCATACTTCCAATTTATTTATCATGCATAATAATGAGATGAACCTACTAAAATCCGGCTGTAAAACACAAAACTTTTCCTATCAAGCCGTGTAAAATCAAAAATGTCTTTTCTTCAGGCGCTTCTATAGCAAGAATTGCAACTCCCCCTCTCAAACATGTGATTTTCAGACTTCCAAAACCGTATCTTCATTTCATAATCACATTTTAATTCCTGTCCTGAACTCTTCTCTACTAATTCTGAATAGCAAGTCATGAAAACTGATCCTGATCAAGGAGACCCGTGACCCTGGATTTTTCTCGGCCACCAGGATGATCTCAGCCTGACAAGGAGGTCTGTCCTACACCGAGAAGATACACTTCTCCCACTCATGGTGTTTGCAGAACCTGTCAAAAGTAGTTTGTGGAGCTCTACAAGCAACGCTCAGCTTTAACCAGCTGTGGATCAGCAGATTCCTCTCCTTATTCCCCAAAACTGAGGGGATGCAATATTTAAAGAGCTGTCCCTCATTTACTTTTTTCTGCAAGAGCTCTCAAGGGGATCCTAGGAAAAACTTTCCGATGATGGGAAAGGCACAGGCCTGGAAGTGAGACTGGCCAGTGGAATACTGTGAATTGCAGATGTCTCCATCTCCTCCTGCAATTCCAAATATCAAACTGGGGACAACCAAAGGTGAGATACCACCTGTGAAAGCATCACCTATGACAGTATCCTCTGCGAGGGAAGGGTTACTGGTACATCTCCACCTTCACCCCATTGCATACTGGTTGGTACTGTGACAAACAACATTAATTTAGGTGTGGTGGTGTGCTCTCCCTGTTTTTTCCCCTCCTTCACCCCCCGGCTCCTGCTCAGGCCTTGGCCACAGCAACATCGGTTGCGATAAGCTGCACCTGGACTTTGGGGGATGGCTGGTAACACAGCCAGAACACTGTGGGGAGTGGGGACCTAAATACTTTGTTTGCATGAAAATATGACTATAGCTCAATTATCTTATGGTATAAATTGTGGACAGCCCAAGAGACCTTTGAGCTCTCTGGAATGGCAGCGGGCTGCACGCCAGGATCTCCCCTTTTGTGAGGACACTCACTTAAGGTTCTACTCCTCGAGGCTGAGAGATTCCTTACCGCAACAGATCCTCGGTAAGTGACTAATAGCATGCTAAACTTTGAAATCTTAGCTAAGTAATATAAGGGATTGATTGTGCATATATATTCCTTTAGACATAAACTGTTGACCAAGTCTGGGACTAGGATTGGATCCAGCTGCACCCAGACTCCTCTCTGAGGAGCTTAGAAAGCAAGAGGGTCCTTTCTGAACCTCTTGACTCAACAGGAGGGTCTCCCTGATAGTTCGTCTGACCCTGTCCTCTATGCAGTAAATACACAAGTGTACCTTGGCATCAAATTTCATAAAACACTGTTGCATTCACTTTTAATTTTGTTAAATTTCTGTTTCACCTTAATACATATTTCATTACTTCTCTCTTAGGAGTGAAGTCAATCACTCCGCACCCAACAGCAGGCTGAAGTCCTTTCTGTCTCAACTTACTTGCTATAGTGTGTGCTCCGTTCTCTTCTCCATTTGCAGTATTTTCCCCATTTTTGGCTGCTCCCTGTTGGTTGGTGGCAGCTGCGGCTGCAGCAGCGGCTGCCTGTTGTTGTGCAAGTTTGTCTCTGTAGGCCTGTTGTCTGGTCTGGACCACATCGGGCATCACTGCATCTATCAGTGAGAGAGACTCTATCGGCCTACCATCAAACAAGGTACCGTCCTAAATTCCAGCAAGAGGGAGAAAAACAAACAAACAAACAAAAGACAACACCGAGTAACAAGTTAACATCTCGGGCAACAATTCCAGCTAAAGCAAAAGCTTTGATTTCATAGAATAAAATGGTTTACAAGCTGTGCTGGGAGTGATCTCTCATCATTGTTGGAATTTGACTCTAAATTTAAGTGGCCATGATCGTTATGCAAAAAAAAAACCAACCCAAACTACCAAAAACCCAAGGGAAAAACCCCCAAACCACCACAGGCCTCTAGAATCAAAATTTACACGCTCCGAGTTTGCTAAATCGGCTGCTCCAGCAAAAAATTCTGTAAGTTATCTATGATTATGATTTCAAACATGAGTGGCTGCAACAAAAATCTAATGGCTTGTTGGAAGAGCTGCAAACACTGCAAAGTGGGTCACTGCTTTGTGAAGTTCTTCCCTTTTATTAGACTAATACTTTCCATAAACACATTATCTGGAGGGTTGACTAGTTTTCTTCCTTTTTTTAAGCAGCGCTGGCGTGCTTTCAAGCAAGAAGGAAGGATTTTATCCTGAAATGGACAAGACCCAGTTAAAAATACCCGTATACATATGCTGGGGCTTTGTAAGGATCTATTTTTAGGAGCTAGAAGGATTCCTTGTGATAAATATAGGATCTCCTTCTTCTATTCCAACCACTTGCCTTATTTTTGAGGCGTCCTAAGGGAAAGGATTTGCTTCTGTGGGACTATGAAAACTACACACAAACAGAAGACGTAAGGGAGACTGGAAAGAGAGCAGAATTAGCAATAAAAATGGTTTCCTTCTGCAATAGAAATTGAGATTCCAGGGCTGCTAACCTTCCAGGTATAAATGAGAATGGAAATTGAGGGCATCTGCAGCATCAGGCAGGAAGATGCATGGCTTTCCGTACCGCTGGAATAACCATTTAAACATCAAATGTAATAGATTCTGCTGAAGATGAATGAATTAGCTGGCAGAGTGGAAAGCAAACCGGCATCCACCTTCATCCTTCCTGCCACAAACTGAAACCCTCTATTTGGAAACCTCACTCACCCTTGGGCTCTCCTTACCTCGTTATAATGAGTCACCACCCAAAGGAGAACAGCATAAAGCTCTCCCACCTCCTCAGTGCCAGTCTACAACCCCCCCAAAATTAAGAGGTTCACTTGTCTCAATGAATTATCTTACTGCGCTTGTCTGGATTTAGTACAACATATATTAGAGTGAAAACTCTACAGACAACGGACCTTTAAGCAATGAGCCAGAACACCATGGCTGGTGTTGTGTGGCTGCACTGGGCAGAACCCCTGCCCAGTTAATGTCAATCCATTCTGGTTCCAACCACTGGAGTCATGGTGAACACCAGCAGTAAGGAATCTGAAGTAAATAAATAGGATACAAGAAAGTTAAGAGGAAAAAAAACCACCATACTAACATTCAAACTCACTGCAAGCAAGGACAAATTCTCCTGCAGGCACAGGCTCCTTACCTCATTAATACTGACTTCTGCCTCTACATACTGCAGACCTTTCTGGATGATGGAAATCAAAGCAGCTGGTGGCACCAGAGCACCGTTTATATTAGACTGGCTGATATGGCTCTCTATACCGAAGGTAAATGCTGAATGGGAAAACCCTAAGGACAAGGTAAAAAAAAACCACATCAGAATTGATTTATGGATAGACAATACTACTTACTCACATTAAAAATATATATACATTTTGCAATAAAATTTATGTATATTATCACATTCCACAACTACATAGATGTATCACACATAGTATTTAATAAAATATATCTCTCCGAGACACCAGGACTCACTTGACAGTTTTACTCACTGATATAAGTGAAAAGGATCTGGGTGTAGAACAGAATTCACCCCATGGTACAGCCCTGTCATAGCTGTGTGTGTGCTTTGGCACTGAGAGCTACATCAATACTGTGCACTGATTAAAAAGTGGCAAACGTTATGGTGCAGCACTGGCAGCTGCTCACCTTGAAAAGGTAAATTTAACCTAGAGAAAAATGGGTGTTTCAGCAAATTAACTTTACCGTCACACAATCTTGTTTGAAACTTTTTTGTTGTTGTTTTTATGTTTCTGCCAAGGGGTAACTGGGAAGCTGCCTGCAAACTTTCAGATGAAGATAAAGCAATTTTGGAAGTTTGGCTTCTGTGACAAAAGCAATCTGCAGCCGGAGTAAGAACATAGAATAGTTTTCAGTAAATTCAGGCAGAACAATGCGTTTCTCCTTTCTTTTGACAAGCAGAGACTGAAAAACTCTGCCATCCACCACTGCTTCTGGTGCTGCTTTGTCTCAGTTTGAGGAGTCCACCAGCAGCAGACATAAGCAGTACGACAGATGTTGCATCAGTCAAATGCATTTTCAAGGAACCTGAAATTTGTTTTCAAGTTTGACAATATTCATCTGTCTTTTGCTCCTCCTCCTAAGAAGGAGTAGGTTTTGGGCCATCCTGACACCAAAGGACAAAAGCCCCCCAAGAAAGTGTCCTCCAGGGAGGAGGATTTTGAGAACCCAAGAGTCATTCCTGTAACAAAACCCTGTTTATCTGTATTTAGATGATATTGAGATGTTATCTGGATTTAGATGACAAATGATATGAGTCTCATGGTGACAGTTGCCACTTCTTCCTTTGACAAGCAGCAACACCTGGCCTCCCAGTGTCACATTCAAGCAAGGAATGGCGCGTGACCACGTGAGACCAGGTCACAGGTACACCAACAGGAGAAAAAAAACAGTATTTTGGTGGTCATCCTTTTTTCTTCTTCAAGTAGCCCCAAAGAAAACGGTGCCAAGTGCCATCATCACCCTGTAGATAAAAGAGATCTCCAGGGAAATGCAATTCTAGGAATCAAGTGAGTCCTGAGTTGGTTGGTTGGCTGCCATCTGAAGGTTCCGAATGACTACATCTGATGAAGTTACAGAAGGTAACTTGGCAGGAATTCGTTCTCTTGTTGAGAAGAAACACCAAGAAACAGCTCAGAGAGAAGCACATGCCTCTGGCAAAATAATTACATGAGTTTGAGTTTGCTTAAGCCAGTTGCAGATGAATGCTGAATAAATGACACATCATTTAACAACCAGAATTGAAAAAAACCCACAAATCTCACCTGATTCTTGCAAGTATCTATATACCAGGAAGTTAACCTCATCACTGCTTATACTCATCTTTATGCCCAGTTAAACCATGAGGTCACAACAAAGGACACAACCCTGCAAGTAAAAAAGGAGGTCAATTAAGGATTTTTAGTATCTAATATGTATTTCTCAACAAATACTGTATTTAGAAAGTAAGCAGCCGCCTGGCAGCACAGACAATGCTTTTATTTTATAATGCAAATAAGTCCACCATAGTCATTAAAAAGTCATTTGTCTCACCACAACATAAAGGTCAGTAAATTAAATACTGAAGGGTCGGATTCTCAAATGATGCAAATTGGGATGGACTGGGGAACTCTGCTGCTGAATACCGATATTAAAAAGGCCTAATTTCACAGTTGTTGGGTTTTTTTTTTTAATTTTTATTTTTTTTTAAATAATCTATTTTCATCGAATCAACATTATTGGTATGAAACACATTAATTTTAAATGTGGATTTCTTTCTGTCTGGCCAATAAAGACACAGAATTAGGTTTCACGTTGGTTCCCAGGCAAGCTCTCACTTTTACTTTCTAATCTACTTCAATTTTCGGGTACTCCTACTCCAGTAAAAAGGTGCAATCTGGGCTATGACACTGTATCTGTACAAAGGAAGCCCAACTATTCCCACTAAAAATCAGAAAAAATCTCAGCCCTGCACTTACTCTTTGCAAAAGTAATTCTTGAAATTAGAGCCAAACTTTAAATCTGTTTAGTAACATTTCTCTGGGCTTTTAACCAAAACACCAAGGGATATATATACACACACCGTTGCACCTTGATTTTATTATTGGCAAATATTTAGCAAGACAAATAATGTATGAGACTATATTTGATGACAGATTTTGAAAATATGAGATAAGAATCTGTAAAGGATGAAGAGACAAAATATGAGGGGGAGTTTTTCTAACTTTAAGCTTTATTTTTAAGACCATTCTCATGACTTCTCAACGTCTGAAAATTAAAATCCTGGTCCTTCCATGAGTAAACAAGTAAAATATCAGCTTCCAGAACAGAGTATGAAATAAGGCTCATCTCCTACTCCCGGTATCCACCCAGCACTTTCCATCAGCAGATCATCAAGCATTTTACCCAGCCACCACCATCATTTTTTTTTATGGAACTGAAGTCTGAGAAAGTAATCAACTTCCCTTTTGACCAAGTCTGACCTGGATCTGACGTTTAAAAAAAAGCAGCAGAGAAGAGGGTTTTTTGTATTATTGAAAAGAAAAAGGTTTAGTTGCACAGTCTGGCCATTTGCCACCGTTACTCCACATGGGAAAGCGGTGAATGCAACAACTCCAAGATCACACTGGCCATTATTAAAGCTGCCATACACGTTATTTCTAAAAGGCATCCTTTCCTAACAAGATTTCCCTCCAAAATAGGGCAAAATTATCACACTTTCTTATCATTTAACTTGTGAATTCCAACAGTCAATTGCGACCAAATTTGAGGCTGAGAAGAGCTCTCCAAGATGTGACTTTCCTACAAGTTCCATAACGTTGTAGAGGTAAGACCCTGTTAAACTCCACGAGGAGAGGTGTTGATGAACTTGGACATCAGAAGTAGAGTGTTTGCCCCAAATCACACACGAATGAAGCCAGCTGATGAGCACACAGGACACTCCCAAACTCATCCCAGCAAACAGGGGAATGGGGGACTCTGGACCACGCTGGACACGTCCATAGAAACCAAGATCTCCTGCTTGTAGAGCACCACGAGCACAACATGCTGCCCAAGGAGGGGAAGATGAGTTTAATTCCTTAAGGATATAAATAAAAATCAGAGCTACTTAAATCCTTCTCGTTTCAGTGCAATAACTTCTGGCTGGTCCAACACAACTTGTAAACAAAGGTAGATTGATACCAACCCAACTCAACTCATCCACAGCCCCCAGCCATGCCCGACGTTCATGCTGTACCTGCCAAATTACAATATGCTTTGAGCAGGGTGTGAAATTAATGTCATTTTTAGCCATTTCATACATCAGCAACCAAGTCCACCACTAGACCAAACACTAATTTTATCCAGCTCCATTTTGTTGCTGCACCTGGCCCAAATCTGTAGGCAGAGGAACAATACTCTCCTTCAGGTAACTAAATTTAAAAAGACTCATCTTTACACTACATACGTAGAAACATAGAATGGTTAGAGTTGGAGGGGACCTTAAAGATCATCCAGTTCCAACCCCCCTGCCATGGGCAGGGACACCTCCCACCAGAGCAGGTTGCTCCAAGCCCCATCCAGCCTGGCCTTGAACCCCTCCAGGGATGGGACAGCCACAGCTTTTCTGGGCAACCTGTTCTAGAGGGTACACAAGTGGTAGTGTTGATGGGTGCATCATTGTTTTTAAAAAAAATCTTGCTGCATCATCCAAAGAGAGAGCTCAAAATGCAGAAATCAGCTGAAAGTGCTGTTTGCTACACAGAGAAAACCCGGATTACTAATCCAAAAAAGGCTCCCTGCTCCAACCAGAACCATGGAGATGCCACCTAAATTGTCAGAAGTGATTTTCACCCTGCCTAATAAGTATAATTTTTCAACGCTGGTTTCAAAGTGTTTTCCACAAGCTGCTTTGGTAAGAAAAGACAAGTCCTGCCACATGCTGTCCTGCCCAACCATCGAGAGATGGCAGTGCAACACCGGCTTTTCTACCCTAACAACTAGAAAAACACAGAAATGTGGTCAAATAAACACACAGCTTTGCCTGATGAGGACACGAAACTGAAAAGGGTGGAAAAGATTCTGATTTATTTTTTTTTTTACCCAGATAGTGCTTTATCAGTTTATTAGGTGCTTATTTAAATGATCTCCAAGCTCATTTCTGTATTTACACCCCACCACAGGTACCCAGAGACACCCCTCACCCAGCTATCAAGATGTGAGAAGAACTTCTTAAACTGGAAGAGGGGAGATTTAGATCTCAGGAAGGAATTCTTTGCTGTNACGATAAGAACAGGCAACACCAAACCATCCTCCCAAAAGCAAACGATCGCATCAAAGAGAAAACACAGCAGAAATACAGATAAAGAAGACACAATAATTATTTCCCTTCAATAAATTTTGAATTGATACCAGGTTTCTGCTGCCCACTCTCAAAACTAGGGGCAAAACCAAACATCCCCCAGCAGCGTGGCCACCTCCAGCCGCAGGAGAAGACTTTGTGGAGAGCTGGAGAAGCAGCTCAGAGCTGTGAGAGCCCCACTTCAAGCGATGGAGAAGCTGCTGCTGTTTCCAGCTCCAGGAGCTTGCTGCCTCCCAGTTTCCTGGGAAATAACCAGTGGAAATAGCCCGAAATGATTGCAAAAAGAAGTGGGATGGAGAGAGGAGGCCACCAACCCCAAAGCCACCGGCCGTGGTGCTCTCAGGGCTCGACATCCCCTCGCTTCATGCTGAAGTTAGGAATTGCCAAGGACTTTTGCCAAGGAAAAACAGTAATGGGAAAGGAAATAAAGTCGATAACCTAGGGACCACGTGAACTCCATTTTTTCCCTAAAGCTCCAACACGGCCCTAGAGCTTGTCTGGGAGGCGATGGACAAGACTTCTTAAGAGCAGCTTCATGTAAATGGAAATGGAAACACAGATAGAGAAAAAAAGGCTGAAAACAAGAAACTTAAGAGGAGAAAAAATAAATAAATCATGTATGCACCCATGCGTGTACACACATACCCCACACACTAACAAATCCACTTCATTAATGCTGTCTCATTTCCCCCAAACCCACCATTTCCATGTGCAACCGACTACTTATTTTAGACTCTTAACAGATATTTATATTGTTCTTTAGTTAAGATACAGCAATAACTGCAAAGACACAGAAAAAGGAGCCAAAAATAAGCACAAAACGACACATAATTCCTCCCAGTCTCAGATTTCTAGCTTCATTTGCAAAGGGCCCATTAAAAATCTCTCCAGATGCTTGCACCTGTATGTCCCAAATCCATTGTGAAAATATAACAAGATCCTTGAGGCCCATTTTTTCTTTGGCCCTTCTAAAAATTCCCACTCTTCGTCAAAACATTCCATGGATTTTTAGGAAATACGGCAAAATATGATGCACCCAAATGGCTGTTTTAGCTCCAAATGTGCTTTTAAAGGAAATCCTTCCCGCTTGTCCCTACTTTTATTTTGCACCTTGGAGTAGTCATGGTGCATGTGAAGCAGATTCCTTACTGGTAAAACTAGGATTAAATAATAAAAAAATTAGAAAAACCTCAAACAACAGGTAAAAGAAGGACGTGCACAAGGGCCTCCAGAGCCTGGGACCACTCAAAACATCACCTTTCAACTAGAATCAGCAGAGGAGCAAGATATCCCAGGTCATTTTTTAATGTTTCTAGAGAAAGTCCCCAAATTCCCCAAATTTATGAGGTGTAAAACGTATCAGCTATAAAATAAAGGTCAACTGACTATGCAGGTGCTGTCCTCAAGATCTACCCAAGAGCTGGATGTGGCTTTAGACAACCCAACCCACTCATTCCAACTCTGAATCCATGTCAGAAATCACACCAAAAAAATCATTTGGGAACTCCTTTTTTTTTCAAAGGAAACGAGATTTCTTGTCCCAGAGCTAACACACAAACGCTGACTTAGCTTCCACATAGCCAATATTTCCACAAGGTGCCTATTGTAATTTGGACACCCTGATGCGTGAGGTCTCAGGCGAGCTTCTCCACCTGTTGAGGACCATTCACAAACTTTCACACTTTGGGTAAAATTTCCGAGTGAAAATCTGTTATAACGAGGATCTAGTTCCAGTATCACCAACACTGGACCTGCACGTTAATGATGGGCACCCAACAGGACGAAAATGATTGTATTTCTGGCAAATTATTATTCCACCCTGTGTGTTTACTCTGGTTTTGTGTTCTTCTTTCAGGTTCATGCCAAATGCTGGAGAACAGATGCTGCCCAATACAGTTCCCAACCTAAGAGGTTTTTTTGGTTGGGTTTTGTTGTGGTTGTTGTTGGTTTTTTAATTATTAAAAAAAACCACCAAAAAACAAAAAACCAACCCTGAACTGGCAGAATCATAGAATCATAGAACGGTTAGAGTTGGAAGGGACCTTCAAGATCATCAAGTTCCAACCCCCCTGCCATGGGCAGGGACACCTCCCACTAGACCACATTGCTCAAAGCCCCATCCAGCCTGGCCTTAAACACTTCCAGGGATGGGGCATCAACAGCTTCTCTGGGCAACCTGTTCCAGTGCTTCACCACTCTCACAGCAAAGAACTTCTTCCTAATATCTCATCTAAATCTCCCCTCTTCCAATTTAAAACCATTCCCCCTCGTCCTGTCACTAGACTTCTGACCAAGAGTCCCTCCCCAGCTCTACTGGAGCTCCCTTCAGATCCTGGAAAGCTTCTCTAAGGTGTCTCCGGAGCCTTCTCTTCTCCAGGCTGAACAGTCCCAGCTCTCTCAGCCTGTCCTCACAGCAGAGGCGCTCCATCCCTTTAATCATCTTGGTGGCCCTGCGCTGGACCTGTTCCAACAGTTCAATGTCCTTTCTCTGTTGAGGACTCCAGAACTGAACACAGTAGAAAGTGAAAAGAAACACAGAGAAAGTGAATAGGTCAGATGAGCACTTTGTATCTCTTAATCACAGTTTTATAACCTATACTAGGATTTACTGCAGCCAGATTTATTGTCTCATCAAACAGCAGCCTAAGAAAGTAATATTTCGGCAGTTTTAGGTGGGTTCTAACACAGTCTAATTAGGAAGGATAACAAGAAAAAACCTGGCAGGCTGCTGTGAATAACAATTCCCCCAGAAACACCAATCATCAGTTTGATGGCAAATGTGATACGTTAAAAGGGAAGAGCTAATGCTTTGGGTAGTCCTGAAAAATGTTTAATGTTCAGATATAAACAGACGGCTACATTTCTCTGTGGAAAACAGAAGTCTGGCTACAGAAACAATACATCTCCTGCAACTGAAATATTGTCAGTAGGTCTTTCATTTTTTTCCTCTTTCCCAAAAAATCCGGACAAATGTTTTGCCAGCGTGTCTGCACATAGACAGTGATACCATTATTATTTTGTTTTAATTGCTGCTTAATAATTGTCTTTTTTTTTTTTTTTCTAATAACGGTTAATGGTTTAAAGCAAATCACCAACCTGAGAATTCGTAATTTTTTAATTCCACCCAAAAAATCTGAAGGTACAAAGAAGTCCTTAGGAAAGTTTTATCACAATTCTGCTTTACATTTGCATTACCTCTCTTATAAATACAAAAAGAAGTCCTGTGTGTTATACACAACTTTGCCACCGACACTGGGAGTCCCTCAGTTGGGGAAAGCTACCCCTGAACTGGACTGCTATGGGACTGCTGTCCCCATGGCTTGGGGGACAGATGATAAAAGTGCCAATTCCATCACTTCTCCAACCGCATCCAGGGCGATTAAGACATCACTCGGGTACCAGATCTGCCCTGGGAGTAGCTTGATAAACTGGAGTTTTAACCCCGGGCTCCACAAAACTCTGCTGCTGGAGTTTTCCAATGGTTCTTCCCCAAGACACGGTGGGTCTACCCCAAACTGAACTGGGTAAGAGCCCAGTGAAACCAGAGTTATGCACAGTCTGTTACAAATGGGTTATAAAGCAAAAATCATAAAACAAATTAGTGGTTCTTGTATGTCAAGCATGCAGCAATGGCCAATGTTGCACATCCTTCTATTAGACATCAATTTCAATCAAAACAAGTATTTTCTCTTCCTTTCAAAAGAGGAAAACCAGAGTTTTCTTTAACTGTATCAATTAATTGCTCTAAACACTGCTCTTTCCTCTTTCACATCTTCACTTGAGAGTTGGGGTCCAATATTGGATTGGGCACAATAGAGCTGAGCCCTTATTAAAGCTCTCCTATCATCCGACA
Source organism: Thinocorus orbignyianus (assembly GCA_013400375.1). Lineage (NCBI taxonomy): Eukaryota > Metazoa > Chordata > Aves > Ciconiiformes > Thinocoridae > Thinocorus > Thinocorus orbignyianus. The sequence goes on from VXBW01000873.1 coordinate 236,600, forward strand.
ATCTACAATCAGGGATTCTTTCTAACCCTTAGAATTTAAAGGAAAATGTTTTTTTGTAATATATTTCAAAATGAAAGTTATCTCTTTTTCTGCATTTGCACCTGTCTCCAAATTGTTATTATTTAAATGCGCCCTTTTTTTATGATAAATTCAATAATCTGTGTCCAACATGAACTTGCATAAAAAATTACCTGTAATTCTACCTAACAAACCTCCACACTGATTTCCCACATGATCAAGCTTTGCTCGTTTCCCTTCCAGCCATTTAAAAGGAGAGATGCTTCTCGTGTTCATCTTTTAATTTGACTGCTTCACTTTCCATCTCCAGAATACAGCTTCATTTCCGAATATTAAAAACCCATTTTTTTGCCTTTCCTCATCTGAATTGTTTTCCCCTAGCTCAGGCGATAAATATTTGTATTCTGTACTTCAGCTTTAGTGACCTAATTTATGGCAACAGGCTCTGTCTTTCCGTGCCAATTTGAGAGTATGAAGTGTACGAGATGACAGTTGGAAATTTTTGGAAGGAGAAAGAATTACAACCCTGAAAGGAGGAAAGAAATAAAACCAATAACCCCCAAAACAAACCCAAAACCCAACAACAAAACAAAACCACCCAAAACCTTCGCTAAAAATAACAATTACTGTCTACTTATCTGAGTACTCAAGTCCCCAGAAACGCCAAGCACAGTCCTGAGAACTATTACAAAATAAGCTGCAGATGAAGCCCATTTGTTGGTTGTGCCTGGAGCAAAGTAGTATTTAATTACTGAACTATGAATCTCCTCCCTAAAGTCATACGCTGCCTGACCCAGGAGACTGGGATTCCGGATGTTACAGCCCAGAGACGAGCGACAGTATATTCCGGATCGTATTTCCAGGGCTACGGCTCCAAAGCTGCAAACTTCTATGCTTTCTAGAGTTAAAAATACATCTTCCTGGCGAGCTCTAGGGCATCTTGCAGTGATTCTTGGCAGCCATATTTCGTAAATCCCTAGACTGACTACAGAAACGGGGATATTTCTGGTACTGACACTTTATTCAACACACTTTAGGTTCTTAAACGTCTTTTTTTTCCTTGTTGCACTGCAACACGAGAAGAAATTACGTGTTTGGGGGAGATTTTTCTGCCATCTCCTGTATCAGAATGACAGAAAGGTGTTGCATATTAGTATATTAAGGACTTTTCAACTCTTTGGGGAACAAGGGAAAGAGACATTTTTTTCCAGGTTCTACTGTTCTGCATGACAATTACAATTCTGTTTTAATGGAGGTAGTTCTGATACATCTTTCTTCAGGAGCAAACGTTCACAGAATCATAGAAGGGTTTGGGTTGGATGGGACCTTAAAGAGCATCTACTTCCAACCCTCCCGCCATGGGCAGGGACACCTCCCACTAGACCAGGTTGCTCAAAACCCCATCCAGCCTAGTCTTCCTTTAAAAGTTCATTTTCACAAAGTTATTCCTTCAAAATTTCAAAGCCAAACCCAGTTGCTCCAAACACCTGTGTGCCAGTGATACCACCAGCAGAATGTCCTGCCTCAATTTTGACCACTTTATGAAAGTCATCCCTCCCCAATTCCACAGAAGATGCCAAACTCAAAAAACAAACCATCTCACCCTGCTGAAGGCACCCAAGGAGAGGGCTTTCAATCACAGAGCTCGAGTCCACTGTTGTGGGCAAACTAGTACTGAATGAAAACTCTCCAGAAGTAGTAGTTAAAACGTTAAATCACTACCCTCTTCTCAATATTAAATCTCAGAGGACACCAGTAAATATAACCAACCATCATTGAATTCTCTGTGATCCAACACCTAATCCAGACCTTTGGAAAGGAAGAACCCTCAGCTCGATGAGATGACCTTCAGGATGATTGTCCTACCTGCCCACAAGCTGGGCAGATGCCTACAGCAGCAAAAGTGGAAACATGGCATTTCTAAACCCAATTAGACACAGATGGCTTCTGACTGATGACCACAATTAGTACATCTACCTGGGGAAGCAGTAGTACAGGTTTGGCCAGTACGAGTTACCTCACAAAACAACCCACAAAGTCCATCTTAAAGGCTCCATATGCTCAATATATCTATTTTTACTCTGTGATGGGGAGTTAAGTACAGGTAAATACTTGTCAATACTCCAGGGAAAGGTATTTGTCCCCTAAATGGGGAAAATTTCCTTACTGGAAGGGTCACCATGGGAACAGTGGTAAGGTCAAGCAAGCTTTAGGGCTTCTATTCTGAGGCTATTAGAAGAACACTTCATTTAAATAAAGACTTTTGTAACCAAACTTACAGACCCTGTCTCAGGAAGGCTTCATAAAATTGTTAAATGGCTTTATTAAGTGCTAAAATAACCGCCTACTAATAACCTCTGGATCTAGACACGGAACAGCGGGAGGTTGGTGGAATTAAGCACAGGAAAGGTGAAAACTGGAAGACGCATTAAAATCCCATGCAACATCCAAGTAATGTCTTCTATTTGAGACTAAAAATAAGCACAAGCACTATGGTTCAAGCTTTTTGCTCAAGAATGTATAGAAATTGAACAGTTAATGAAGTGAAACATCTCCATACTGCCAATTTAATGGCATTTTCACCACTCAGCTGATTTGGTCTCATTTTCACCGCTGAAAAACCCACCAAACAACGTGGCCTGTAAGTCTGATCAAGAACATTCCATTTTTATTTTTTTTTTTCCAATACGTTGTTCCTGATGTTCCCACAATAGATCATTCAGGGCTCCAAGGGACTGTGTCAATTGAATTGAATGATGTGGTCGCCTGCTGGTACATAAATGCAAAAGCAAAGCTGAGGGGGTTTATTTTCAAACCAGGAGACATTGACCCTGTGACAATGTTCCATTACCCTGACTTTATTTCTATTAGAGACAGTGATTACATCTACATCAATGGCTTGAGCTGATGGATACTGGGGAACTAACAGTGACACAGTTTTTCATTGCTGACCTGCATACTGATGGCTTACAAAAAAAACCCCAACAGATTAATTCCCAGCTTGGACTAATGCTCCTTATTTCTCAATGAAAAACTACTGAAGTTTAGGCAGACTTTTGCAATTAGTCGCCTTCCAACTGTCTGTGGTTTGGATTTTTACTTGTTTTCTGGTGTTCTGGAAATCTTATCGTGGATTGGTGATTAGTGACTGTGTAGCCTGGCACGGATTCTATTTGTTATGATTAAAGTATTTACACTGCTACCTGCTGGTAAGAAAACAGTGTATGTAGTTCTTAGAAGCATCTGTGGAAAGATCTCGGCACTCCTACAGCAGCATCCTTATCTCGGCTGGGTGGTTTTTTCATAGGGGTGTATGGATTCCTCTTCCATTTCCCTTTTAAGGTTTCCACCCGCTGTACTCGTTATCTTCAGGCTGGTGATCCATCTCCTGGCTTTCATCTCTCCATCTGACACACGATCTCCAGCCCGTGGTCACGCATTTGCCCTGATTTTCACCTCTCCTCCATGCACTGCCTACATATACTCCACGCTCCCAAATTAATCTCTCCTGCCGTGTCCTGACTTTATCTCCACTTCTTTTCTTTTTTTTTCCTACCTTCACCTTTCGCTCCTTTTCCATTACAACACACGAGTTGCTAACATTTTGCACAATTTTTTTGAAAAAAAATTAAATACTAATTCAATTCATGTTAAACAATGGTGATTTCTATTCCAACTAAATCTCATTCTTTTCATTTGTCCTTGCTCATTTAGCCTCGTGCCCTGAGTCACGCCTGAAGTCCCTGCAGGAGAAAGGCCCTTGGGTGTATTTTCTGCAGCGGGTTCCCTCAACTCTTGATTAAGAAGGTGTTGGGTTCTTTCATGCTGCCATAACAACAACTAATTGAGGTTATCTGGAGTTAGACCTATGCAGAGCAACAAAGCACAACAGAGAGCGGAGTTAACAGCATCTGATCGAGTGCAGAAAGGAGGACAACATCACGCCTACCAGAGTTGGCCAACGTCTTCTCATCCCCCATGCCGACATCTACAACTCACCAGAGCTGAAGGCTGAGTGGGCACCTCCTCACTCAAATCCATTCCATACTGCACATCCAAAATCTTTCCAAAAACCACAAGCAAAACAAAAATACCCCAAATCTTCCTCTGTAGGAACCCAAGCAGTCCTTGCCTACAGGATCCAAGAGAATTCTGTTCTACAGCAAGGAGTTTTGCTAGATTCTTAAGTTTTGAAACACCCATTAGAGGCCACCGCTGCCTCGTGGTTTCAGATTTGAGGTTTTTTTGGTGAAATGTCAGGTTTTTATCTTTTACTAGGTTCGTTATCATTGCTCAGGTAATTATGCTAAATTCCTGCAGGTCTTTGGGGTCTGGTTTTTCTTTCCCAGCGAACATCTAAAGACAAAATCCAGTGACATGGGGCTGGACACAGCTACACAAACACGACCTTTTCCAATAAAGGATCCGCTTGTTTGCCCTGAATGCTGTCACCTCATCTTTTTAAGCACTTACAACGCTACAATCAAGTGCAAATTTTATTCTCAACATACAAGTTGGAAGAACTATCCTATAAAAACAACATACTAACCACATAAATGAAGCAAGACAAGCATTTTCTGCAGTGGAAGACCCAGGAGAAAGGGTGCCCTACGAACCCGGCTGGAATAAAATATTTACAACATCAACTCCTACATTATTTTAGAAAAGATCTTGGATTATCAGGCATTGTACATCACTTCTGCAGTGTTGGGGATATAAACATGCAATTTGATTGGGGAAAAAAAAGAGAGACGGTAACGAGGTGCTCTGTTCACAGAGCAGGTGAAGGGGGTTTGATCTATTCTAAATGCAAATCAACCCAGCTTATTTCCCCATCTTATACGCCTTTCCCATGAGAAAAGAAGTTTTGGAATTATGTACTCTGGCAGCACCTAGTTTGGGGATAACAAATAATTTTTCTGAAATTCCTTCGTGAGCGCGTGAAAGCTGTCCATGTTTTCCTGAGGCAGATGCTCTGTTGAATGTTAACAGCTCTGTGTCCGCTGGTTATGAAAACTGAAGGGTGAAACGTAAAACCCCTGTAAGAAAATACCATCATGAAGCAGAAACAAACAAACAAACCTTGACCAAAAGCCCTAGCAACCTCACAGGACACAGTGGAGATCCTTCAATTACAATTTATTAGAATTCCAAGTCAGGAAAACACCAACTGTTAACAATGAAGGATATAATCCCCAGCTTCAGTGGTCACTAATCAAGGACAACAACAGAATCACAGAACGCTATGGGGTTCGAAGGGACCTCTGGAGATCATCTAGTCCAACCTCTTTCCAAATCAGGTCCCCCCAGAGCAGGTCCCACAGGAATGCGTCCAGGTGTGGTTTAAATGTCTCCAGAGACGGAGACTCCACCACCTCTCTGGGCAGCCTCTTCCAGGGCTCTGCCACCTTCAAAGAGAAGAAGTTCCTCCTCATGTTGAGATGGAACTTCTTATGTTCAAGTTTGCGCCCGTTCCCTCTTGTCCTGTCCCTGGGCACCACTGAAAAGAGACTGGCCCCAACCTCCTGACCCCCACCGTTGAAGTATTTCTAGGTGTTGATCAGATTCTCCCTCAGCCTTCTCTTTTCCAGGCTAAAAAGGACCCAATTCCCTCAGCCTTCCCTCTTAAGAGAGATGCTCCAAGTCCCTCAGCCTTCCAACAACATTAGAACTTACTACTTGCTAAAGAAGTGGACAAATTGATTGACTTACTTTTTAATTTGGGATGAAGAAAAAGCAAACAGTGCCATTTGGATAGAGAAAACCATGAATTTGGGTTTGTTTTGGGGCACTTTTAATAAAAAGAGTCGACTTCTTGGGTCAAGGCCAATATGACTCATGAGGTGTGGACTGACAGCAAACAGGCAGATTGGTATTTCTGGATGTGAATAGAAATACGCCGTGCTTTAGACATGTTTTTCTCTATTAACTCAGATATTAAACATGTTGAGAGTGTAACTGCAGTCAGACAGCAGAATTCGGTACTGAAAATATGTGCTAAACAACATTCATCATCTTTAGCGTTCAAAGTTCTCTACAGTCATGAAACATATCCTAAAGCCTAGACTAAATTAAATGTGAAGTGACACGTTCTTTCTAGCCCCAAGATGTTCACCTAAAAGATTTAAAGACATGTAACTTTTGCCTGACTGAGGCATTTTAAAGAAAGCTTAGCAAAGTTTACCCTCAGATTAAAAACTCAACTCTTTCCTTTACCCAAACATTTTCACGTCTGGCCTCATTTAAAAATGAGCCTGTGGGAATCTGCAGGTAAATAACCATTAGGAGTTCAGGACCTTAAAAACTCACCCAAATCTCCATGTTTTGCAAAATAATATGCTTCCAAACATTAAAAAAAAATAATAAAGAACAACATGTGAATCCAGGTTGAACATATCTACTCCCACACTCCTCTACTATCCCCACCTCATTAGATTTCTAATCTGCAAAATGAGATATCCTTTCCTCGTAACCACTCCACTGACACCACCTACACCACCACTTTCTTTTATTCCCAAATAAAACTACATGCAACCACAGCACTAAAAAGTGCAAACCACAGCTCAGAGCCTTTAAAAGCTGCATTACAACTGTAGCACATTTTTGTTCAAGAATAAATAATCCAGCAGGTTTTGTTCAAGAACTGGTTTGTTGCAGTCTCTGACCTTAAATGCCAGAAATCGGCCACCAATGCAAACAGGATCAAGTGCAAAAGGGCAGTATGAAAGCATCTTCACCCAGGATTATTTTTTTTTTTAATTAAAGATTAATTAGCAGGAAGAAATTGTTATATCAGAGAATTCTTTAGAAAAGAGAAATGTACCAATTGAAATGAATTTAACGCTTACAATTTTATTTCAGAAAACGGACGACTGCAGCAGATCAGAAACCAACCAACTTTAGCACAACAAGATTTAACTTCAGGTGGGCTTTGAAATTAGGGAGTTAAATTTCCCAGAAGCAACTAAATCACTTAGAAGCCTTATTGGAATTGGCTTCTAACAAAGAAGAGGATGTGCAGCACTTGCCTTTTCTGGGCACTTCCTAAGACCAAGTTGAGGTGTCTCTCAAAATCCATTAAATAAATCAAGAAACAAACAGTATCTGAGAAATATTACTTTTGGTATTAAGAGAGTCAAAGCCCTTATCAACGTACTTGTCCTGTTTTCGAGTTATAACCTAAAACAACAGTAACAACGTGAGACCAATGTACAATTCTCATTTCTTTTTTCAATCTGCAACACAGACACGATATATTAAGAATAGAGAAATAAAGCAACTGCAACCCAAGATGTTGAGTTTACAAAGATGTAAAGATTAAAGAGCACTGCTTAACTTTTAACTTAAATAAACCACTTGTTTTCCAAGCCTGCAAGTATCTCTTTCCTTAATTTATCTAATTTTCAGTTTCTGCTACAATAACCACCTTCAATGCAGACATTCAATCTCTGCATCCTACTCCGTACCACATCTCAAAGTTTGACTGTGTGTTGTCAAGAGCAAAAACTACACTGCCCTGGCCATGGATTTTGGCAGAGAGTATCTCCATCTGTACTAGCTATACCGGAATTTCTACAAAAAATAGTATTGATTTTTCCCTCCAAGTATATACGTTTAATGAAAAACTCCCTCGTGCCTCCAAAGGTTGCCTAGACATTAAGTTGGTTCATCTTCTGACCTTCAGCATTTGCTTATTTTTTCTCTAAATGAAGCCATATCAAGGGTTATCTGGCAGAATATTAAGAATAGTATATATGCTGAGGTGATATGCCTCTAGAAAAGACATGCAATGCACTCATCATCCTTGACCAGACTTTCCATACCCTGCCATATATCCCTTTTTTCTTTTTTTCCTGGGAGCTGTTCCAACACCTGAATCATCAAGAGCAGCCTTTTCTTTTACAGAACGCCCTGAAAAAAATAAAATAAAACCAAGCTTCTTTCCTTGTCTGTTGAAAAGGGAGTATTTTACTTAACTCAAATTATCCTAGACCAAGGACAACTTTGAATGAATGCCAGGTTCTGATGCTTCATGGGTGTTTAAGTCTAGAGGTGTATTTATGCTACTGGGAAGGGAAAAATTCCCAGAGATCCGATGAATGTGCCTGCCATAACACAGCCCCGGATGGCTCCTACACATTGTAAAGTCACCTGTATCAGTAGAAGCAATTGCTTTGTTGACCTTAGAAGATTAAAGAAACCTACCAAATGTTCTTTCTGCTAATTTGGCATCGTATGGAGGCTCTGACTAGCAAAAGGAACCTTAATACACCTGTAGAGGCATAGGAAATGGCTTTCAAAACAATATTAAAAGATGGTTTAAAAGAACATTATTTTTGCTTTTCTGTATAGCACACAGGTTATAAAAAAAAAAGCTATTCCAAAGCAGGCTGTTGTATATAAAGGTTCTGTTTTGTGAGGGAAGCATCCTTCAAAGCCCTATGCAAATGCCTGCCTGAGTGCCCATACAAACACATAAAAAACCTTAAAATTTAAAACTGTCGGCTTTGTGCAGCAGAAGCAGGAGAGTCTACCCATGAAAACCCTTTATCAAATAGGCTGACAGCCAAAAAGGATCCAATTAAGATAAAAAGTTCAAACTCAGGACACTTCCTCTTCTTCCTGACTGTTTTCACTAATTTTTCAAGTAATCACCTTTGAAGAAAACCTTTGAAAGCCTGAAGATACATCATCTGCCTGGTAATGACATCCCCTCCTCTTCGTTAGAAGGCGCTATTTTGGATTAAATGGTCTCCTCTCCTGGCACAGCTGGAAACCTGGTCAAAGCTTTCTATAGAGAAAACAGCTTTGCTCAGTCAAGTTAAAACATCAGCAGAGATGGAAATGCATCACGTCTTATCCCCGTGGGCAACTATTACATACGCAGCTACACCGAAATGGTCCTCAAACTGTCCCACAAATGACCTCTGTCTGCTGCAGAATGAAGTAATCACAGTTAACTACCGCTCCTGGTTCAGATTTAAACAAATTAGATAGGAAAGCTTGTTCAAAAAACAGCCCAGAAACTCACAATGTTAGGTTATCTTTCCCTTACCTCAGACACTGGAATAACAGGTTCCACACCTGAAAAATTCTGCCCACCCATTTCCAGTAATAGCAGCATTATTTGAAAATAAAGATATTTGAGAGAGAGAGAGAGAGAGAGAGAGAAGTCTCTGACTTCTCCAGATGACATTATACTCTAATAAGTACTGCACAAATTGCTCACAACATTTTGAAAAATTTGCAGCATTTCTCAGACTCCAAAGAGCTCCCATCATCTTTCTTTTCTTACAGTATTTATAAAGCTGTGATGTCTTCACTTTGCAGAATTGCCGTTTAACATTCTTGAGTAATGCCGCTCCAAACTTCACAATGCCATTTCTCTCACAACAGCCCAAAAGCCTATTTTCTGCTGTTCCAAGGTTTAGAAACTCTTAATTTAGAAAGTCTACATACATAATTTGTGCGTGCTCAAAGTACTATGTACCTATAGGACTGGAAATCACACAGTGTGGATATACCATGCCCAAATATTTTGGACTGGTTGATCTAGAACAAGGGAGATGGGGGTGTTGGTCTCTTCTCCCAAGGAACAGGTCATAGGACAAGAAGAAATGGCCTCAAGTTGTGCTGGGGGAGGTTTAGGATGGGTATCGTCAGAAATTTCTTCACAGAAAGGGTTATCAAGCATTGGAATGGGCTACCCAGGGAAGTGGTAGAGTCACCATCCCTGGAGATATTTAAAAGCTGGGCATGTGTAACGCTGAGGGACATGGGTCTAGTGGTGGACTTGTCAGTGTTGGGTTGGTGGTTGGACTCGACCTGAAAGGTCTCTTCCAACCCAGACAGTTCTATGATTCTAATTCAATGACAGCTTCAATCTTTGCACCAATTCACTCGCGTCTTCAAACAGCATCCTTTTGCTTCCCTAATTTATCAGTCTCCAGAGCCTTCCCAAGGAAGCTCCACCCTCCTCATCTCCAACACAGAGAGATTTACTACTGGGCTGTCGCCTAGAGAATCCCATTAACAAGTTTTTGAGTACCCCACACAAGAAAGCACCACTCCTTGTGAAAGTATATGTAGATACAGATCAATCCAGGAGAGTATTTAAACATTCTAGTCCCAATGACTTCAGTTGCTGAAGTGATTTGTCAGGGAAGAGCCAGTGCAAGAGCAAGGCCATAAAGAAGAGTCAGCAACATTCTTCTCCATCTCACACGAGTCCTATTTGCAAGATAAAGTTCGTTAAAACAAACTCCCTCTGGCTTTCAGTGCCCTCTAGAGACCTAAGACAGCCCACAAACAGAGCTTCCAAAAAACTTCAAGGGATTGTGAGGGGTTTTTTTTAATAAAGAAAAAAAGAAAGAAAGAGAAGACATCTGCTACACCCACCAGACATTTGTTAAATTACAGCATATATTAAAAATTCTACAGATACAAATGTGGTATCAGTTATCTGAAAGAACAAATACTCAACTGTGCTCTTGCACAACACTTCAGCACGGCTGGCGGTAAGACTGGTTCAGAATGAATTTTCCCTTTATTAGAGAAAGTAAAGTAATCTCATCTTGTAAGTCTAGCCTTGGAGAAGAGATAAGAAAATATGTTTAAGGAAAGTTTGCAAAAATCGAAAGAAATGATAGAGGGATCGGAGTTACGCACATTTAAAGAAAACAATTGCAAAAGCATGACTATAGATTGAATTTAAGAAGAGGAGACTAGTTACAGCTCACGGTCTGGATATTTGCCCTCTGAACCACATATTCATATTTCCCTTTAGGAAGCCAAGACTTTAGTACTTGGAAAAAAACAAAGTATAATCAAAATAAATTAACTTTCCCCCCTGTTTTTAAAAACTGGTACTCACTAAGGCAATAGGGACTCCACGCTTCAAGCAGATAATAGAGTTTCTACAAGGTGTTTTGTTAAAAGGTCTATTTATTAATCTTTCCATGCTGTGATTTGATGTTATATCATAACAACTCCCAAGGAAATGGATATGGATTTACACATGAGACATTAACAGCTCCAAAAGGAGCCGTTAAAGACCATTGACTACAAGAACACTTAATGTAAAGACTCAGCTGACCTGATACCTAACAAATACTCTAAATGCACAGAATTCCAACTTCTAATACTACATCGTACCAAACTCTCACTTCATTTTTATGACAAATAAATAGATAAATCATTGAGTGTCCTTACCAGAACTACTCTCTGACACCCCACAAAATTGAGATGTGGCAGCAGTACAGCCCTTGGTTATTACACCACCTGTAACACAAACCATATGACCATAGTTTCTATCAATACTGATTTTGAAAGGCTGAAAAAAGGATAAAAGCTATTTTTCTACCAGTCTTTTACTGAAAGCATTAGAACAACATTCAGTTTCCTCCTGATTATAATGTGTATTTAGGTAAGAAAATAAACAAGCAAAAATTAAAGACCACCTTTTGATTACTTACATGGAATATGTTTAAAAGAATTAGAGGTACACTTTCAATTCTCTTCTCACTCTCTCAGTTGAAAACAAAACCCTAGTGCTGAATAGAGCATCAGCTTGAATGGAGCTTCTGTTCTTTCTGGTTGCTCATATCCACAAAAGAGAATTTTATGAGAATCCAGATGAAAGTTTACAAACGGCAGAGTATCAATGTGGTAGCTTATTTCAGTGTGAGCTAAAGTGTACACCTGAAATAACTCAATAATAAGATAAAAACTAGGAAACACAAGGCCGTGACCAAACCAGTCAATGTTTTCAAAACTGACCATTTAGGATCTAAATTGAATACCAACAAATTAAAAAGTGTGTTAGGTGAAAGAATCCTTCAAATACCTTCATGGAGTAAATTTTCCCAAGGGATTTCAAACCTTAAATGCTCCCCAGGAGTGAACCACGTTACGCACCTGTGATCAGAACAACCACTGAGCCTCTACTGGTATAACAGAGAGGTTCCTACCACCGATACTCATTACAGATAAAGGCATTAGAGAGAAATCTTCCGTAAACTAAGGGACTAAATAGAAAGGTTTGAAGGTAAGAGCGCAGGAAGACTGTGTGCACTGCAAGAAAAACATCTGTGTGTCACCAAAATGCTGTTTGAAGCAAGACAGATAAACCAGTAAACCAGATAACCCTGCCCTAAATGGAAGAGGACTGGGAAACCAGCTAACTATTTTCTAAATACTGAAGTCCAGCCACAAAGGCTCACAAAATACATTGCCAATAACATTTAAACTTCCCAAAGACCTCCTTAAAAAAAGGACTAAGCCCAAAGAAGGCAACACAGGCCATAAACAGCACAGAGCACACTGAAGATGTTCCATCGTCTTAAAAATAGCCGTTGACCTCTAAGAAACCCTCTGCTATTTAGTCAGTTACTAAGCTGAATGCAGCTTGAAAATGTTTTTTCCTTGTTTTGATTGAGGAACTAGAGAATATTTTGATCTTCCGTGTTTAAATTCCCAGGAGAGTCAAATAAACTTCTGTTCCCTCCTTCCCGCAGAGGGGTTATCAATCTCCAGAACCATGGGAAGGGCCCTGGGTGAGAGAAGGGAGAACATGATGAACATTGATGGCACCAAGCTCCTCCATGGACAGGGAAACAGCAGCATTTCTTTAATTACTATTTAATTAATTGACCTATTAATTAAGGTTCTGAACATTCTTATGTTCAGAATGAGAAGATATGAGTATTATGACCAACAAGGGCCATCAAAGGTCAATAAAGGCTACACCTGGAGATCATCAGCTGCCTAATAATGAAAGTCAATTAATTTATGGTTAATTTCTAAAAAAAAAAAAGGGGGGGGAAATAAATAAAAAAGGGAAAAACACTCCAGCACCACCCCTGAACTTGAAAAGCATCCTCATCCCTCTCTGGAACAACACTTACTGAGAGCAGCTCAAAAGAAAAGTGAATCCTATATTAATGACATTTTAATTCTCTGCTGGGCTATTATGTACTGCCTTGATCATTTCTGCAAACCCAACTGTGTATCTATATATATAGTGATATATAGTGTATATATATATACACACACAATATATAGCAACTGTATTGCTAAAATTTAATTAAAAAAATAAAATATCAGAAGCAAAGTTTAAAACACTTACAAAATTTTAACTCCGAGATGAGCGATAGCGCAAAAGGTCGTTAAAAGGGGATGCGGATCCTACTGGCCAACCAAACAAGAGGGAGTTGTAACTTTCAACACTGAAATGCTTTAAACTTTGTGGGGTTTATGTTTACATTAAGTATTTTTCATTCATTTAGAGTTTATTTCAAGGAAAGAAACTGGTATTACCTCAAAATAATGCCAAATAGGAGAAAGATCCATCACTCCCCCTGCGGAAGCTGCTTTCAGAGAAATCCTTCTCCTTTCCACAATTCCCCACAAAAACCATACACAGAACACCAGAAATTCATCACAGCATCAGCCTCCCTACAAGAGGAAACTCATTTCCAGGTAAGTAATTTGCTGTGGGATGGAGAGGGCTGTGAGGGGCACAGCAAGAATTAAATGCATGGCCCAACTCAATGGTGGTTTTAAGAATAACTGGAATAAACCATTTTTCAGATGGACTTTTGTAGCCACTTATTCCTGCAGTCGCTTGCACCACATGATGCGACCATCAAAGTATCCCCTAAATGCTTTTATCATGCTTCAAATTAATAATAAGAGCATTATTACTTTGCATGTGCTGCAAAAACTTACACATCACACAGAGAGTACACGTTTGGGTCTTTTTAATACATACAAGTCAACGATGTGAACAGAATTTGTAGCAGGTAGGATAAAATACTTCACATTTCACTATATTCCTACTAAGCGAGGTGATGAAATGAAGCACATCAGGGGGTGCTCACTTATAACCACGGGGTAGAATTTGGAGAATTTCCCATCCTCCATCCACTCTTCAAGCTTCCCTTCTGCAGCGACGCTGTGGGTTGCTCCCTAGCTACGTGCTTGGTCTTTTCTTTCTTACGAGACGCCTATCTACATGCACTTCAGAGAATCTGGAAAGAATCAAACTGCAAAGCTATGGGCTCATTCAAGAAAAAATAAGAGCTGAGGAGGAGGGGAAGGGCTGAAGAGATTTACCAGCACTGTGGAAAGGATGAGAATAGAAAACACTGCAAAAATGTGGATAATTCTGAGAACCCAACATTTTACGTGACACTAACTAGCAATCCTAACGACTGGATCTGTTACTAAAATGCTCAAACTCTGTAAGAATTTGTGCATCACAGCATGAAATCTTTCCTTCTGCTGCTAAAAATATCCATGCATTTTAAAAACCACGTATAAAAATATACATTGCTTCCCGACATCAACATTAATTACAGGGCAGGGATTTTATCACACTCCCACCTGCACACGTGAAGGATACTGCACTTGTTTTGGCACAGGACAGCAACAGAAATGGTAAATCTAAAAAGATTCTGTGAAAATACTCTGGAAGTGGTTGGTTATTACGGGTGAAGTCAGAGGGTGAGGTATCCAAGGAGGCCACGCTGGGTACCTCTCATCCTCTGACTCATCACCTGCTCCTTGATCAGCACTGAGTCCTACTGACCCATTTCACAGGTATTTTCCTCAACCTTTTTAATTTTGCTAACTGAAAGAAATACAGGGAAAAACGTACCTGGTACTTCTCTAAATTAAAGGAATACAGCTAACCAAACCAGACTGGCTTCATCTCTGGCCCGTATCAGGAACAGCGTAGCGAGTAGGACTCGGGAGGTGATCATCTCCCTCTACTTGGCACTGGTGAGGCTCCACCTCAAGTGCTGTGTCCAGTTTTGGGTCCCTTATTGCAAAAAAAAGACATTGAGGTGCTGGAGCAGGTCCAGGAGGGCAACAAAGCTGGTGAGGAGTCTAGAGCACAAGCCATATGAGAGTTCTAGAGGTGTTCAGCCTGGAGAAGAGGAGGCTGAGAGGAGACCTTCTCGCTCTCTACAACTCCCTGAAAAGAAGGTGTAGCCGGGGGGGTTGGTCTCTTTTCCCAAGGAACTGTTGATGGGACAAGAGGAAATGGCCTCAAATTGCACCAGGGGAGGTTCAGATTGGATATCAAGAAAAATTTATGCTCAGTGATGTGGTTTAGTGATGGATTGCTGGTTTTTAGAATCATAGAATGGTTAGAGTTGGAAGGGACCTTCAAGATCATCAAGTTCCAACGCCCCTGCCATGGGCAGGGACACCTCCCACCAGAGCAGGTTGTTCCAAGCTCCATCCAGCCTGGCCTTAAACACTTCCAGGGATGAGGAATCAACAACTTCCCTGGGCAACCTGTTCCAGTGCCAGAGTTAGGTTGATGGTTGGACTAGATGATGTCAAAGGTCCCTTCCAACAATTCTGTGACAATTCTATGATTCCACGGATTCTTAAAACGATAGCTTTTTGTTTGCACTCCTCCCAAGTTTGTGGTGAGCAATTTTCAATACAGGTTCTTCTCTTCTATGACTTGTCAGGTAAATGGTTATGACTATTAGATTTGGGCTCCTTAAAGTCATTGCAATTTTTAAAAAACATAATCAAACCCAGAATTTTTAACAAACAAGTGCATTTCTTTTTTGACTGACTGTCTAGGCTATTTACTTGTTTGATATTAAATCATTTATAGTTTTGGTGGGGAAAAAAAAGACAAAAAAGTGAATCACGTGCTCATAAAATGCACTGATGTGTATTTCATAAATTGGATGTGGCCCATCAGGGAGAGAGAAATTATCTGCTTTTAGGAAGTATTGTTTATTGCTGCCTTCCCCACTAGAGCACTCGTTGCTAATATTTTCCTTCTGCACGACTACAGCAAAGGCTGCTACCAAGGCGATGAAATATGTGAGTACAGAAAACGAATTCAGTATAAATTGACATTAAAAGAAAAAAAAGTACACCTCTCTTTTGAACTTAAAGCGACTCATGAGATTGGAGAGATCTTCAGAGAGCCCAAAGCATGAATAAGGCTTTATTTTTAGTCTGGCCTGTAAGCACAGCATCCTTTCTGTGCTTCTCCTTCCATTTACAGAAACCCAAATCTTACCACTGAGATAACCAACCTGCTCCTTACCACTTATTCCCAATAATCCTCTACTTCAAAGACCATCCAGCCAACCAGCATCACCAGCAGAGAAATCGAAACCCAAGTATTGCTTTAACAAAATAAAGGTTGGTTCATCTACAAACCCAAAGTTTATTATCCTTTTTTTTTTTCTCTGCTAATAGCCCTTCTTGAGAGCAAAACACAACTCACACAAGAGGCAGCTCAGACAAAACCCAAGGCTTGGGTTGAAGAATTCACGTCGGCCTCTTAGAATCGCTCTGCGAAATGTAAGCAAATCTGTTTCATTTTCAAGTAGGGCTGCACCCACGGCTAAATATTTTGTCGTAATCCAGCCGTTTACACACTGTAGAACCAAACACAGCCCCAGAAGATAAACCGACAATAAATCATTTATCACATGCAAAGTTTAAGATCACAATTCGCTGAATAATATTTATGATCCCAAAGTAAACACGATAAAAGTGGTATTTCCTTGATAATAGAGGACATTGAAATTTCAAGGAAAAACACTCATCGCCGGGTAAGACTCCAAAAATGTTAACAGCCCTAATCCCGCTGAAAGGGACTGAATGAGACTACCCAGATCCTGAAAAAAAAAGGTCTGTGGGGATGTTTGAGCATTAGAAAACCTTAAAAATCTTTGGGTCATAGTTCAAGAAAACCAGGAAAATATTATCCCATAAATTTATCACCCAGACAACTAATGTTTTCCATGAAGGTCCCCAGGCAAATGATGACCAGACATGGATTAAAATGCTACAGAAAAGCAAAGCTTCAACAATATTGCATTTTTTGACGCGTAACCGCGCTATTAAACATCACTTATTCCAGGTTCTGAAAATAAAACTTATGAAATTTAAGATCTTTATCTGTAAAACACAAATTTTCTGCTTTGGCTACCTTAAGGCAACGTCACAAGTGATGGCGCGTCTCATCTTCTCTCCCTAAATCCACCATTATTTCCAGAATTCATCCTTTTAACGATTATAAGGATGTTTTCAGAGAACATTGGGCTCAAAAAGTCCACCTGGGTTAGAATTTCCTTGGGTATGCAAGCAAAAAATTCTGAGACTTGATCCTAAATTGGACGGAGAGCAGGTTATGTCATAATTACATCATATCTAATTAAAGTCCGTATCACTAAACCAGAGATTTGTCAATGCAGATACAAACGTCACCTGGCAGCCGCAAAGGTTTTAACCCTGCAGCTGGAAGACAGCTCAGGATATGAAAGAATATTAAAGCCACTGATGAAATAGTCTGATTTCTAGAATTTTAGGTAATTTTGCTTTATTTTCTAGCATTGTAGTAACGCTTTACTAGAGGGAAAGGCAAGTTCTTGGATTTCAGAGCTGTAACTCAATAGGTACAGGGAGTTACAACACAGATTGCTCTTGCACTCTCTTGGGAGCCTTGAGTTAAATTCTTGGCTCAGGTTTGCAGCGAAAATAAACAGACAGCATTAATCCAGTCACCATTTATGCATAAATTACATTAAAAATAACCCAAAACCCAAACTGAAGTTGACTAAATGACAGCCCAAAAGGCTGTGAATGCGTCCATCAGGGCTAACAGCAAAAAGAAGGAGTGTGACTATTTGTTTTTTTTTAAATAATCTGTGTCATCTAGTTAGGGAGACAAAAATATAAATAAATAAACAAAGAGAAACCACCTCGGGACAGATGGATTCACAAAGTCATCCCAACGACTCAAACCAGCCTTCCCAACGCCTGTGGGTCCTTCTTGACAGAAAAGCTTTTGACAGGGAAATAAGTGTCTATTTTTCTCCAATTTTGAAAGCCTTGCAGCTGCGTGTTGCTTAATAATTTAGTTTATTAAAGGCAATGACTTTCCAAATCCATACAAACTCATTTGTGGCGCGGCAATTTTACATTATTGGAATCTTGTTATAATCTAACACACGCCATCGCTTTCTAAGCATGCCTGTAATTGGGTTCTCAGCTGTACAGGGCTAAAGACAGTAATCCAAAACATCTCCTGAAAAATAGGCAAGTTTGTAGAAAGTCGTATTACTTACTTCTCAGACCTGAGAACTTTAATAATATGAGATTTTAAAAAATATTTGAAAAATAACGCCATGGGCAGAGATACCTCCCACTAGAGCAGGTTGCTCCAAGCCCCATCCAG
Source organism: Thinocorus orbignyianus (assembly GCA_013400375.1). Classification (NCBI taxonomy): domain Eukaryota; kingdom Metazoa; phylum Chordata; class Aves; order Ciconiiformes; family Thinocoridae; genus Thinocorus; species Thinocorus orbignyianus. Next base: position 254,844 of record VXBW01000873.1, read on the forward strand.
CCTGGCCTTGAAAATGATCCTTCCTGCAGCCCCAGCCTGGGAAATCACAGCACTGCACTGTCCAGATTAGTGGGATGCATTTAAAAATGCTTGGATGGGTGACAATAAATAAATAAATAAAATATAAAATGCATCTCTCACATTGTATTTTTATTATAAACTCATGTAAGTATTCATTAAAAGGACAAGTATCACACACACTTATTCATTTAGAGATGAGTTTAAGTGGGAGAGGGAAGGCAGGAGGAAAGGTAGAAGAGGCACAATCCTGCATGGAATTTTTTCCCATCAGAGCAAAGCAGAACACAGGATCCCTGTGGAACAGGAACACACATGCTGGGAGAAGTGACAGGCACTTGAATTTTACCCTGATCCCAAAGGATAAAGCTTCCTGTGAGATGCTGTGTCATTTTATTCCTCTTCAGTTTGGCTCTGAGCTACCCCCTTTCAACAGAGACCTAAAAACTGCCCCGTGTTCTACTCTATAGACAGGAAAGCACATATTACTGATGCTGATTAAGAATTCACCAATTAAGATAATCTATAGGCAACGCATCACTGGCTTTGCTCTTAGGCCAAGAGGGAGGTTTTTCTTAAAGCAGCTGAAGTGTTGCCACGCTGTTCTCGCCGTTCTCAGAAAGTGGTTTTGAGAAATAGAAACCAACTTGGCTTTCAAGCTCTTGACTGCAAAAGCGTGAATGTTACCAGAGCAAAAGTTTCAGAATTAAACATATATGCAAAGGAGGATACACAGCATAGATGAATAATATCTGCCTATAAATAAGCAGAAAAATAGACTTAAAATACCCACATAACTATTAATTAGTTATTAATATTAGATCCCTGGTCTATTTCCCTTCAAATTAGCAATTAGCCACCCACTAGCAAAATGTCAATTGCAAAACAAGAGACTATATTTATAGTACAACCTACTTGGAGTTTTGAGAGACATGTCAGCCACTTCTAAATTACAATAACCCTATTGTGTGCCTTCTCAAATTAACACCTCACTTTCGTTACAGGCAGCTATACTTACAAAAGTCACACGAGATTTTAAAAGTCTTTATTACATCCCATGAGCTGGTGCAAACATTCTGTGTAGAAGACCACGTAGAAAGGAGGAAAAAAAAACATGAGTTTTAAGGGATTCATTGGTATGAAGTTGGGTGGGATCCTAAGATGTGTCTTAAAAGGTCCTGTGCAACAGTGGTGCTGGAGGAAGGAGTGTCCAAGAGGTGGGAATAAGAAATTATTGGATCTGATTTTATTATTTCCCATCCAGAGACTCGCTTTGATTGTACAAGCAATGCATGGTGAGATGCAACACAATCTACTACATTCTACATTCAGGTTGCCCAGGGAAGTTGTTGATGCCCCATCCCTGGAAGTGTTTAAGGCCAGGCTGGATGGGGCTTCGAGCAACCTGCTCTAGGGAGAGGTGTCCCTGCCCATGGCAGGGGGGTTGGAACTTGATGATCTTGAAGGTCCCTTCCAACTCTAACCATTCTATGATTCTACTACCTCGTCTTTAGAGTGTATTCATAGGAAAGAGTCGCCAAGGATGGGGAAACAACCTCTCTACCAATATATCTCAGCAATCATATGATAAATACCTTACTAGGTCCACACCAAGTTGCCCTGGGTACCTACTGGAAGGCAGAGGTCCCTCTACAACCTCTCCAGCTTCTCTTCTATCATGGAAACCCCATGTACAACCACCGTAGGACGCCTCTTCTCTGCAGCTTTTGCACAGGATGTAATTCAGGACTTCTCTGGCCAAACTAGACCATATTGGGGGAACCTGGTCTAGTGGGAGGTGTCCCTGCCCATGGCAGGGGGTTGGAAAGAGATGATCTTTAAGGTGCCTTCCATTCTGTGATTTCAGAGGAGGTCAAAATTCACTGTGATGAGCTAAAATTTTTAAAGAACACAACCTGTTCCACTGAGTTCTCTTCTGCTTTGCATCACATGCTTTGCCTAGAAAACAATTCTCCTCCCTTTCTCCTCTCCAGATGCCTGAAACTACCAGCAGAAAAAAGCAGAGAAAAAAAAGAGCATCCTGCAGAGGTTCACTGAAGACGGAGAGCTGGCAGGAGAAAGCCTGGCAATGCTTGATAAATTGCCTCAAGCCTTCTGCTGAGAGAGAAGTGGGGCTCGTTTCAGGTACGTCTGCCACAGAGAGGAAACAGAAAAAGAGAAAGAATTACACAGAAACAGTTCTCTAACCAAATTTAAGACTCAGGAACACCAGCTCCTCAACAAGAGGTGACCTGTGCTCACATTTTGGTGGATAATAGTCTATTTTATGGTGGTGTAGCAGATTAATTTGGAATACTCAGAAACATCTGAGATATAAGACTTGGAGCGAAACATAGTAATCATTTCTGCTCATCTTTCTTCTTGATATAAAATCACATCACTCTTCATCAGCTTGCAAGAGCACACTCCTCTTAATAATGCCTTCTACAGAGTTGCCTTCTACAGCTACCTCTTTTATTCTTGTAAAAAAATTTAAAAAAACATCCTCCTGGTCTCAGGATTTGCACAAAACCAGGGGCCCTGTGCCAGCTGTTTAATTTCTTATGTATTTATGCATAACAAAGTATTTGTAGGAAGAAATCAATTGTAGCTGCAAGTAATTCTGCACGTTACCGATTCACCTTTAAATCCATGGGGAGTGAAGAGACTCCCGAATTATTAAGACCAGGATTTGCTACCTGGGAAGGGGATTGTCTATGTTTTTCCATTTTCTAAATGTTGCTCTCATCTTAAAATTCACTTTAACGTTATAGCTATTAAAAAGCAGAGGAGTCAAAATTGAGAAAAGGAAACAAGAACTGCAAGAAGAAACAAACTAGGAAGCCAGCTGGGATCCAGAGCCATTTTCATCACATGGGATATTTTTATATCCATTGCACATTTTATTTTTTTCTTCTAATAACTGTCACACACGTAAGCAGGAAAGCTGCAAGGTACTTTTAAAAGGAGATAAAGAAAAGATGAACACAGTCCCAGCCAGCCCTTGCTGGGCTTTTCCTTTCTGTATGCTGAAAATATTTAAACCTTAAGGAGATTATTTAAAAAATTTTCAGGATTAAGGTGGGCTTGACCAGCTCAGGGAAAGGTTCTGCTATCAGCAAATTTCATTCAAGCAACGGCTGTGGGGATCCACACGTCTTACAGCTAGGAAGAAATACTGGAGCCCAGCTATGGATAAGCAAATTTGCCTCCGTGGCTGTGACACTGCAATAAATCTCACACCTCCTGCCTTATATCAAACCAGAGCCAAGTCAAGACCTAGTTTGTACCTTCTGATTTTTCTCCTATTCCAGATCACTTTACTGTAACAGTTTATCTTAAAACATGCAAACACTATCGGCAGAAGGAAAAGATTATATTAATTTAGAAGGTTTTTTTAGTTACACTTATCCCAGGCAAAGCTGGCATTAGAGGGGAGGACGTTTGATGTGATTTTTTGTGGTTTAATTACTCTTAGTAGAAATAGAGATAGAATTAGGGGTGTGGGTATGTTATGGAGACGAAGGCAAGTGGTTTTCTGCAAAGTCCTGGCTCATACAGAACACTCCAAAAATCCACCCCAAAAACTTCTTCAAACCACAGAAAAAGAACAAGCCAATGACGGACACTTAACCCTATTGCTGAGAGAAAACACCCATTTCTAAGTATTATATTTTCAGATGATTATTTCATGTTCCACTGGTTCCCAGCCACTGCTGAGGGCTGTTTCCACCAGCCAAACCACAGACTTCCCGGTCAATCCATGTGCATCGTCCAATAAGAGCATTCTCCATCAAAGATGCCAAGGAAGCTTATTTGCCACTGACTTTAACTGAATTAATTCAGTTAATATATCAGTGGAACTGAAAATCCTAACTGAATGCTCTATCCTATACCCCAAAAACCCAAAAAATCTTTTTTGCCATCATATCCTCCACCTGAACCACAGGTAAGAGCCAAATCTATGACCCTGTGGGTTACTGTAAGAAAAGCAGACACAATTATTCACTTAGACAACTGCTGGGGATGAAGGGAAAAGCCTGATTCAGGCTGTGGAGGGTGGTCAGAGGCAGCAGAATGAGGTAGCACTGTCAAGCAATCATGGGCTTCAACTTCGGCTCCTAAATCCACTAGAATCTTACAAATCTTATTCAAAATCTATTCCAAAATGTTATTTTCTGCTTCAGGTGAAGCAAACTTGTCTGTCTATTCAGAATAGCAGCACTCACACAAAAAAGAAGTTCACTGAAGATAAGCCACAACATGTATTATTGGAAAGAAAAACCAAAAACCAAACAAAACACCCTAAAACATTAGTTCAAAGAAAACTGAGAGCGCTTGCAAAGTAATTCAAGTTTGTAGGGCTTTCTAGAGCTATTGTACGTTTATACTTACATGCTATATTTTTATAAGTGCTAGCAAAAGCTAACAGCAGATTCCTTTTTTGTTCCTTTTCACACTGAGAAGCAAACTATTTAAGCACTGGCTACCCCTGATAACACAATTAAAACCTGCCCCAATTTTTAGACACAAACAAGCTGCCTTTTTCACAGCAGAGCCATAGGTAACCAAGCTCACCCCTATTTACCGTGCCCCTCAATTCCCTTTGTAAGGCTGAAATTTGAGGAATAAAACAACCCCAAGGTTACTACAAATTGGTGCCTGGGAGGAGGATGGGCAGGACAACCCACCCAGGGAGGTTTCCATGGCCTGGAGAGAAGGAGAAGCCAAAGGAGATGACGTGCAGGCTTTAAATCACTTCTCAGCACTGGAAAACAGACACCAAGTGAATTACAGGGCAGCAAAGCCAGGCTTATATAAAACCAAAAAACCTCTGGTAGGCATCATCTATACTATCTGTGTATAAATCACAACCTGCCTTGATACAGACCCTTCTAAAAACTCCGATACAGTTCGAGACGCTTGGATAAAATGTACAAAAAGATCTACAAAAGACACAATTAAAATGAAACATACGCAACAGATCGTGGAGATTTTACACATTTCACTTCAAATTGTTTTCTGTTCTCTTCCAGGCACCTCTCTTTTTACTCAAAGAACCTTCACAATAATTAAAACCAGCCATTAGGAACATTATTATTATTAATATCACTATTTATTTGAATAACAGCCGCATCCAAAAGACCCTTTTTTAAGATGGGGGCCCCATTGTGTTAACGCTGCATAAACATGTGAGGCTTCATTCCTGTGCTGAAGAGATTGTAATCTGAGCAGACCAGGTTGATAAACAACATAAAAGCAGAATGTCAACAATAAAATAAAGAAATATCTCCTGTGCAGGACTTTTGTTGTTTTGTTTTAATATATTTGCCTTTAGATCATCTGCTACTCTTTCTTACCGAGGTCCTCCAGCTAGACTGCATTACTGCTGCTGCTGAGCCTGGCCTTCTAGCACATCCCATAATAAATAAAAAAGTAATAATAATAATAATTAAAAAATCCTCTTCTGTGGGAGGCAAAAAAAACCTGAAGAGACTTTAAAGATAATGAAAGCATCGAGTTGTAACACAGCTTTTCCAGGCGTTCCTGGAAGCATCAGCTGCTTCTGAGTTAGGATAAATATAATGTTGAATATTTCCATCCTTATCTAAAGTCAGTAACTTCTTCCCTGCTCAGTGAAATGAAATATTTGCAGTTCTGACTGAGGATTAAATGCTAGCCCTTGCTTTATGTGCAAAAAAAACCTAGATAAAGAGTGATATAACAAGTATATTCTGTGTCTGGGAAACAACTTGCATGCAGCTAGTAGTGAGAGACTGTGATTTTATATTCCAACCCTACAGCAAACAGCCTCCTGTAGGTAAGTCCTTGCTTGGCCCAGGTGAAGGTGGCAGAAATACGGGTACTGAGGTAGAAAATGCCTTATAGAACAGCTGAAGCTCTAAAAATGTGTGAGGTAAAACATTACACACACACACTCCTGCCTGCCTGGGATCCTTCCTTCATTCCGCGGATTTAGCGGATCTAAGGTTCCCCAAACAATTTTTCTAGGGGTTACTAAAAAAAAATCCTCAGAGCTCCCCTAGATTTGGTTCCAAGTGATAATTTTCCTACAGGAAAGCCCACGCTTTCCAGATCCCACAATTGCTTCTCTCATTGCAACTTGGCAGAGGAGAAAAGGAGCAAAACCCCTTCTTTTCTTCATAATACTGCGGTTTGGAGGGTTTTTTGGTATTCACTAACGAATCGCCCCTCTCTCCCTCTTCAGGATATTCCTGGTTTTTTGAGAGCATTGTCTTTTGCATTTAACACACAATATCTATTAGGAAATTCTTCTAGGGAACACTTTCACCTATTGACAAACCCACTAGGATTTAAGGAATATAAGTGTTTCCCCTCCCAGTTCTTCAACTGAGCATCCTTATTACAGCACCCTTAACGCAGGATTCCAACAGAGGCTGTATATCACACTGGGAATTTCAAGTCAAAATAGCCACAAAATTGTTCTTCAAATCCCCTAAGCCCACAGATCTGTTACATGCTGTGCTATTCTCACCCCGATGTGGGGTGCAGCAAGTTGCTTGTGCAAACGAGCCACCAAAATCTTTCAAAATTAACCCAAGTGATACTGGGCTCCCAAAAACCACCCAAGGAAGGGCTACTAGCACCTCTCACCATCACGTCTCACCCACTTCTGTTCCCAATCAGAGTCTTTTACTTGACTTCCACTCAATTTTCACAGGTGTAGCCAGAGGAGATGTGTGAGACAGGACTAGATTATTTATTTTAACAATTTTTTTTCTCCATAACTACTCTGACAGGCATTCATTTTCCCATGGAAGATTCCCAGGGAGTCAGCACTGCTGAAAACACAACCACCACACAGCCAGGGTGAGGGAATAAGGAAACCAGTGTGTTTTTCTCCGACTACAGATCTCCTCCTGGGATCTCCAAGCTCCTTTCCCTATCCAGAGCACTGAGCCGACAAACCACTGCAGATTTTCCAGCGGATGGAGTTCTAAGTCACACAAATACGTGGAATAATTCACTTCACTTTAGCTGCAACTCTTTTTCTTCAAAAGCAAGCACCGGGGCTCCAGACCACAGAGTCTTGCATAGCTGAGATCTTTTTAAGTAGATGTCACCCGCTGCAGCTGCAACTTGGCACTTCCAGTAATTCTCCGCTTGAGTACTACCTCTTGCTGATGTTTCTCCACTCGTGCCTTGTCCAAAAATTCCCAAATCAATCCTGGGATAACAACAAAACCTTACAAAGCCCAAAACTAAGGTTTTTTTCTTTTCCATAGGTTTCCTGTGTTTAGATGCCAGGAGTTCTCTCTGGAAGGCTTTAAATCTATACATGTGGGACTTTTTTTCAAAGCATAAATTCAAAGACATTTACATAACAGATGACACCGTTTTCCAAATCAGACAAAAAAAAAACCCGAGTCCAAGACCTGTTACGTGCCTCTGAATTTGCTGAGCCATAATGTTGGCATTCATTAGATTGTTTTTCTCCCAGGCGGCAGTTTCTGTCCCGTGTTCCCAACAGGAGGACGTGATTTACTCCTCTACGTGTCAAATTTGCTAATCTGGCAAAAACAGAACCCGGCTGAAAGATTGCTGATGTTCTCTCCGGGTTACACAATATTAAAGCTCTCACCTTTCAAAGACAAAGCCACAAACAAACTGGGTTCGTTAGAAAAAAAAAACCAGGCTCCCCTCTTATCTGTATTTACAAGTGTCCATCTCAAAATGAGCAAAGGGGTTTTTTGACTCCTGTTATATTACGGGAAGATTAGTCCCAAATTTTCATCCTTTGATGGATGGATGAGATCTGTTTTCTAATTTCTAGCCTGAATATACAAAATGCAGACTAGCAACCTCTCCTCAATTCCCTCCCAAGGCAAAGGCACAGCTCCCATGAGCTCCAGACACTGGGATGTTTAGGACTAAGGTATTCCAGAGGATTGGGGTTACGTTAAGCCACCACTCATTCTTCTTCCAAACACATCCTACAAAAAGCAGCCTGATCAGAATGAGAAGCAGTGATTGTCCAAGGGGTATTGCCAACTTCAGCGGGGTAATCACAGAATGGTTTAAGTTGGAAGGGACCTTAAAGATCATCCAGTTCCAACCTCCCTGCCATGGGCAGGGACACCTCCCACCACAGCAGGTTCTCCAAGCCCCATCCAGCCTGGCCTTGAACCCCTCCAGGGATGGGGCAGCCACAACCTCTCTAGCCAACCTGTTCCAGTGCCTCAGCACCCTCTCAGCAAAGAATTTCTTCCTGAGATCTCATCTAAATATCCCCTTTTTCAGTTTAAAACCGTTTCCCCTCATCCTGTGGCTCCACCCCCTGCTCAAGAGTCTCTCCTCATCTCCCCTGTAGCCCCCTTTAGGTAACCCCTGCAGCTGCCACGACATCATCATAACACAAGATAAAAATCAGTAGTTTATTTAGTTTGAATTAGGCAAAAAAAGAGAAATTCAACTGAAATACGTGGACCACCATAGACAACCACAGCACATGTGGCTGAAAACCAAAAACAGAGGCGATGCTTCTAATGGGGGATGCTTCTAATGGAAGATGCTTCTTCTCCCATAAGCTACGAGAGGACAGACCTGCTGAGAAACTGCAGTCAGCTTTGGGAAAGAGGTGGAAAAAACCACCTAGATGGGTCAATGAAAGCAACTTTGCTCCACAAGAGTCTATTCCTGACAGCTTCCAGCTTCAGGCAAAAAACCAGGATGCACAAGAGTCTGCCCATCGACCACGGCGGACTTTCAACCACGTTTCAAATAAATCCCAACAGCACAGGAGATATCTAAGGGCTAAACCAAATGGAACAACTCAGCACAAAAGGATTTGGCGTTTAGAAAAAGTTAAATATAAAAGAAAGCAGGGAATTAGGCGAGTGGAAAGGTACGCCAGCAATCCATTCCGAGCTGCATTCATAGGCACAAACTCCTAAGCAAAGCAGTTACTTATCGTAAAAAAAAGCATGAACTCTGCAGGAGAAAAGGCAGAAATGACCTTGCCCAGAGAGCAACATGTCACCTCGGGGCTGCCCATGGTAGGAAACGACATCTTGAGGGTGGTGAGGCACTGGAACAGGTTGCCCAGAGAAGCTGTTGATGCCCCATCCCTGGAAGTGTTTAAGGCCAGGCTGGATGGGGCTTGGAACAACCTGCTCTAGGGAGAGGTGTCCCTGCCCAGGGCAGGGGGGTTGGAACTTGATGATCTTTAAGGTCCCTTCCAACTCTAACCATTCTATGATTCTATGATCTTGTATGGGATCTTCTCTTCAGAGCAAAACCCAGTGTCTTTAAGGCTGTTTCCAGACTCAATTTATGGAATTAACAGCGCTTTCCCTGGGATCAAACACCCTCAACCTGCTCCTCAGGTTCCTTCCCGTTTCCCAGCTGGTCAGGCTTCAGAAAACCCCGTCTGTACCTTTAACTTCTTGGTTAAATGTGATTTTGATGGCTCATTAGTAGAATAATTTATCAACTGTTGCCAGAATAGCTGTTAGAAATTTGTTTTCTATGTAAATCAGACTCCGTGTAACTAGGACGGAATTCCAGCCTTTTCAAACGCATTTTAATGTGAAATGCTGACATCAAATCTTAAGTTCATTTGATTATTCTTTCCGTTTATGTTATTAGTAATCAGTTTTTCTGGAGCATTTTTCTGCTCCAGTTCAATCACTCAGCTGAACTGCTTGAACTCCTGGTGAACCACACCAAAAAAAAAAAAAAAAAGGAAAATTAACTAATGCCTCATTTGATCTTGTGACCATAAAACTTGTGTTTTCATTCCCTCTTTAACCTTTGACCATCTGTTTTTCCCCTTAATTTGTGTGTTATGTACCTGATAGTTTTAAATTTGTGCCTTTTATTCAGGAAAAAAGTAGCCTCTCTGACGGCTGCTCTGCCCTCTGCTCACCTGAACCCTTCCTGATTTTATTCTAAATTCTCCTTAATAAAAATGCACGTAAATAAAATCACTTCTTCATCATCACAGATGCATGTTATTACACTTACTGCATGCTCTCCACCAGAAGCACGTGGCTGTTGTCAGAAAAACTGGCAACTGTGCTAATAAAGCTTAGAAAAGAGTGAAATGGCTGATTTCAAAAAACCTCATTTATCAGTTTATGACTTTAATAAAGTCCCCTCCCTTTTCGTATCCTGCTGATAAACTTAATTAATGCTACGGTGTTTATCTCTCTTTCTCTTTTAAACAGATGACAAACACCTGAACGCACGATAAAATAATAAAACAGTTTTAAGACACATGTAGACCATAATAAAAGACATGGTCCACCTACAGCCAGAAGAAATTAAATGAAAGGAGGAAATTTCATTAATATTATTAATGAAGGCAATTTATTCCAACTATGGCTCACGATTGACGTCAATACCCTCCAACTTATGGGAATACTGAATTCATGGATGTCGATCCTATATTTGTATGTCAAATATCAGCCCCTCCAGAGGGTTCAGATCCCTTGTCTTGAATAGATTTTTATAAATGTTCCTTAAATGACAGCAAGAACACCACACATGACCTTAATTTCCAAATACAGCTGCACCGAGCCAGTGGCCACAATCTTTATTGCTATTTATTTGGCAAACTAGAGAATTGGCATGGAAGCACAGGCTTCTAGACCTGGGTCCCTGGTTTTTGGTGGCCAGCAGGGCTCAGTTTCTCCCAAGCAAAATAAAAATGAGTCTATTCAGTACCATCCCTCCTCCTCCTCCCCAAACCTACAGGTTTCCTGTTGTTCTGCAGCAACATTCGTTATCTCCCAGCATCAACACCGCAGAAACTAAGGGCTGCTTTTACTTGTGTTGACTTGAACTAATCTAGACTTTCTGTTGACAACAAGGAAACCAGGATGAAGACTTGATTGTGGAAGTGACACATTAACCTGATCTGCTGCAAATTAAGCCCTGTTCTTCTCCGGGAGGTAACGCTCACGTGGGTGGACACCAAAGAGCCCATCCTTTGGTTTTCTCTACTGCATCCTACTTCACACACACATTTTTTTAAATATTCAAACCATCAAGAACGTTTACGAGCTGTATTTCTAATTCTTTCATGCAATACAGTGGGGAAAGGGTCATTTCAGGTCACAAATATGGCAGCGAACCCACAGCAGAAATAAAAAATCTCCCTCTCCTCTAAAGCAGATGGCACGCTGATCAAGGAAGATATAATCTAATGCTAGCTGCACTTCTGCTGCTCTAAATTATTGAACTAAAACCAGCATAAAATGGTCAAGACAGAAAAACCCAAGGCAGAAGAGGTGAAAGAGGAGGAAGATGACAAGGGGAAAAAAACACAGATTAAAACTGCTGTAACCTAAAACATCTATCGCAACAGAAACAGCTTCTTTCCAGGCCCATTTAAGATTTAAACCGTGGGAAAAGCAACACACAAGGAGCAGGAAGGGTCCTCAGCCCGTTTAGGGGATGTCCCCCCAGTTGGAGGAACCAGCCCCATTCCCTTTGCTCCTGTGACTGCGCTGCACAGGGCACCTGCCAGGGGCTACATCTCTCTGCCGCTTCCATAATTACATATTTATGATTCTGCCGAGAATTCTGAGTCAAAGCTCATTTCTGAACGGTAAAATGCCTAAAGAAATCAGCAGAGAAAGTTCTCTGGCAAACGCTGCTTCAAAATAGAGCCACCACTTCTTAAATATTTTTAAGGCTGGCAGTTTCTCTTTCAGTTGATTCATTCAGTAGCGAACTTTAGCTAATGGCAGAAAAAGAAGGCAAGGGATGTTTTCCCTCTGAATCAGACAGTGTGTTTGACTTGCTTTCTGTTAAAAAACTCCAGAAAATTAAAAAAAACCTTCCAAAAGTGGATCAGAATGCAGTAGTACAGAGGTTTTTTTAACGTTTATCACATAAGCACCCTATCACACCGCACAATTTTTCTTCTCTATCATATTATTAGCACATATACCACCTGTTCAGCTAATTCACGTTGATCCAATAAGCCAAATTTATGGATGAAGACTCCAAAATCTCATTGTTCAGCTGCAACAAAATACACTGCACATCACCTTCCTTCACTGGTAACAGCACCCACTGATTTTAAAAGGAGTGGAACAGTCCAAAAGTTCACCTTGTCACCTAAACTATCTCAGAAACTGCCAGACATACATCTATTTATCTTATTTTTTCCAGTTTTAAAGCTGTACTCCATAAACTGTACAACCAACAGCCTCAGCAATAAATTTCACAAGCTCTTTTAGGCCCTACCATTGAAAACACTTCCAAGCTTGGTTAGCTTCATGCACGTGAGGCTTCTTTATTTATACCACAAAAGAACTATTCCTACACTTGAAGATACACAGACGCACACTCGTGCGTGTTTGAAGAACAAGGGCATTAGTCTTGCAGGGTTATTTATTCTGAAGCATCTCTTCACGTCGTTTGCAGGCAACGTCTGGAGTGCTGACAAGTTTCTAAAACTCTTGAAAGCGGGGGTCTCTGTGATGAAAACCAACCTTCATCTCCATCATCTCCCAAAGGTCTGCCCACCTGCAGACAGTCTTTTGTACACATTTAATAGTCGTAAGATGGCATTCGGCTCCTGTTGAAACAAAGTCAATTTTTCAATTCCCATGTAAACCCTGGAGCCAGCAGCACGGACCTCCTGTTGTCCTTGGCAGGGTTTCCCCACCAAACCCAGCTCCTCCAGTTCTGGGTGCAGTCTCCCGCCCTCTCACTTGCTGGTCTTCCTCTGTATGAAACCATTTTGATATAATGAACTGGCAGGAGATTAACCCATAGATAAATCAGCATTTAGATGATCAGCATTAAAGTTGTAGATGCCCCATTCATGGAGGGGTTCAAGGTCAGGCTGGATGGGGCTTGGAGCAACCTGCTCTGGTGGGAGGTGTCCCTGCCCAGGGCAGGGGGGTTGGAACTGGATGATCTTGAAGGTCCCTTCCAACTCTGACCATTCTATGATTCTATGGATTTAGCTGTTGTAAAAAAGCATTTGTAGAATTAATTTATTCCTTCAGCTGTCTTCTGAGGAGTGCTAAAGGTCACAGGATGACACTCCAGAAGGCACCACAAAGGGGTTCAAAGAAAGAGTCTTGCAAAAATTTTTGTCCACATCTTCCATTCCCTTCACTGAATGCCTTTTTCTTTGGAGTGACTAATTCATTCTCCCCAGCTCCTCCAACCACTCCTGCCATTTCTGGGCTAAATCCACCAGGCAGATAATCACGTTGAGGTGTTGCGTCCATGGAATTTCCTGGCCCAAAAAACCTCACTGCCTGCAGAGCTGTTCTCCTGTAAGAGGTCTCTTACATGTACAGAGGATGTAACACCTAATGGGTGGGTTCACACCTTCAAAGCACAGTAGGATAGATCCACCTAGACGTAGACAGCATTGAAAAGAACAGATTTAAAACACCTACTTTGTATTTCCCTCAGGAGGCTGAGGACGTGATTTAGGTGTTGATGACACCACACTTCTGGAGACGAAGCAACTCCATGCTCACCACCTTCCTCAGCCTTGGAATGAATAAGAAAATCCTCTATTCTTTTCCACGGGAGACCTTTTTAACTGATGGGTGAGTTGATCTTTGCCAAGCAAACCGTGTAGTAAGAGATGTAGGAGCTGAGAACCTGGGCAGAGGGTTTTTCAGGACGCCTCTCAGAAGGCCACCACGTCGCCTTTCTCTCTTGATTCTTCCGTAGCCCTTTTGGCTTTCTTCCTGAGAAATTAAATCCATGACAGCAAGCTGTTGTCTGACAGTCACAAACTTGTATTTCCAGGCTTTCTGTTAGTTCCTGGGCTTTGCACACTCTTTTTTACATATGTAAATATACAGCTATAGAGATAAATGCACACTCAAGTACACGCATATAAAGCCACATGTATTTATACACAGAGGAGACATGCAGTTTTACTTCTAAAACTCGCAGGAGAAGCCTTGCAAAGCAGGATGAAAATCCCTCTCAGCTAAGTCGTCTGTTCCAACACATCACAAGAAAATTAATTTGCTGAAGCCTTTGTGGAAAACCTGATGTGATTTTCTTACCTGGGCCAAAGGTCCAGGACTTTTGATTTTTACTTCCAACACATTCATGGGTCCTTGTGACCATGGATTAAGTACCCAGCTCTCAGCCTCTAAATGAACCTTTGAAATCCCAGAAAAAGTAGCATTATACACTAATTTTCCTTCACTTAACAGGCTTTTTTTGTTAAGCCTTTGAGTATCTTTTCTTTGGTACTCTGGGAAATGTCACAGGTGTCTGAAAGAACGGGAAGGAGAACTTATATCAACTGAACAGTCATACTCTCTTCCAGTGGGCTGTATCACAGTATAAATGTTGAATTTAAAAAAAGATAAAATAATTGCCGACAATTCCAGGGTTTTTAAGGAGTAACTGACATTTTACCCTATTTAATTATCATTTAACATATCGTATTGATAGAAAAACTAAACATCTTTTAATTACCTTTAAAACAGAAAGGCAGAGAAAGAACAAAGGAGGATGTGTAACTTTTGGTTTACTATTAAGAAATGGAACTGACAATCACGACTAGAAAACTGATCAGAAATTCCAGTATCGTTTCTCAAGGGAATCAGAAATGTACTTCCGACTAAAATATCTGTATTGAACACAGGGAGCCAAGTTAAAACAAGTCCTGTTTAGGAAAACACAACAAACTGCTTTTTTTAAGGTCACCCTCTGGCCCATACTTTGTCTCCAAAGATCAGACAGAAAAACAACACAATAAAAAGCGATAAAAGTATTTTTTACTATAAACCGGATTAAGTTCTGGTTCCTTTTGGGATGATGAAGAATATGTCTAGCTTGTCTCTTAAATCTACATTCAAACAGCTTCAGAGTTAATGAAGAGATGAGTAACTGTTTAGAAATCTCTAGAATAATAAAATATAACAACTTAGAGCTCAAAAGCAGCCCTTAAAGGAAAGAGTGGGGAGTATTTCACTTCACTGCAAGTAACAGTTGAGTATGTTTTATGATCACTGGAACAACTAGCACACCCTTGAGACCCTGCAATTCTGAATTTCTAATATAATTTGTAGGGGGAAAATTAGGACAAAATACAGCAACATCTCAAGTACAGTCTCTCAGTATTTTAAAATTTTATGAAGTATAAGGACTAGGTTAATATGGAATGAGTCATGTTTTTAAGAGAAGCAGTAATACAGAACCGTATTTCAAATCATAAGTAAACCCGTGCTCAATTAATCCAAACCAGAAAGAAATCAGAGTAGATTTTTTGTTGGAAAAATGTCAACAACAACAATGACAACAAGGAAAACTGCAAAAAATAGAAAAGGCTGAAAGTGCTGCTAGCTCCAGGTTTGGGAAAGTGAAAAGACCAGGATAAGCAACCAGCTAAAAAATCACACCTTCTCACTCCACAAATGCCTTCCCAGCAGCTGAAATGCATCCCAAATTCATAGAAACTCTACACATACCAACTCAGGCCATTAAATGACATCAGTGTTTGGCGCAGAGTGTCTGATTCCAGAGCTGTATTTCCTTCACTTCATGCAAAACATACGCTGCATGCTCACTCCATGACGTCTTTGAGAACCACCAGAATTACTCACTTTATTTCAAAGTCAAGCAGCTACATCCATGCAAACTCCTTGGGAGGGTCATTTTTGCTCATGGGGCAAAGACAGTGGAGTTCCAAAGGTATAGAAGAGGCTAGAATTTATTTACATGTTCTTTGGATCCATAGTCCTGCAAACCATCAGGACCCAGATCAGCTCTCAGATCCCAAACTGAGGTTTCAAAAAGCCAGCGGTTAGAAATACAATCCCTTTATTCCTGCTCCAAGCACAAGGATCTAGAGATGCTTGAAAGACAAAACTCAGGCACTTTATGCATTTATTTCTTAAGGCTGATGCTGCAGTTACCATTCTCCCAGCACACCTCAACTGCGACAACACAAGACACCAAAAAACTGCTTAACTGGATCAAAGCTGGAGCAGTACATTCCAGTCCAGACCTCACCCCTGCACAACTCTCAAGGAGCATCAATAAACCACAAAGACAGCCTGCAAATCCAAACTTCCAATATTCCATAACATCAAGTAATATTCCAGAGATAGAATAAGATCCCATCAACCAAGCTCCCTTCTATGGGAGCTAAAATTTTATCTTTGCTCATCTCATGTTGCCAAATACACCTAAAGCAAAATACACCTGGAGCAGCATAATTATATATATATATTTTTTTAATAGGAGAAGCTGTTTTATGGAAATAAACTGCAGAAAGCACCCGAGTGGGGCCAATAGAGCACCCGGCTCAGCTACTGCTTGCCCCAAACCAGGCTTTTGGCCAAAAGAGGAAGCAAAACCAGTCACCAAGAGGACGAGCTGTTGCTATTCTCAAGTCACACTTCTCACTTCAAAATTAACACACTGCCCTGGTTTTCCACAGGGTAAAATCCAGGTGCAACGGTGATATTTTTGTCAGACAGAATAACAGTCTAGCTATTTCTTAAAAAAAAATTGGAATAACCCACTAAAAAGTGATTATTCTAAAAATATTATTTGAAATACAAGATGCCTTAGAAAGAACCACATCACCTTTAGTTGGTTAAAAAGGGACTCACCATTGGCAGTGCATTGATATGCGGAATTTTTCCTCACAGGTGCCTTTTGCCAGAGAAGGGTGATGCTGAGAAGGAAAGAAGAAGACAGAAGAGGAAACATTAATATTGATTATTCTGAATTAACACTTAACACAATCAAATGTTATCAAGTGTGGGTCTTGGTGGCTCTCGCAGCCTTTTCTGTCGGAGGAACTGAGCGATTTCCACTGAATTTGTACATAGCGCGTGGTCCCTTTTGCTTTGAAAACACTGAGATGGGAGTTTGGAAATATCCTGTTGCTACCCACATCACCCCAACCACTCCTGTGGGGAGCTTGAAACACAGACTTTTGAACAAATAAATCCAGTGAATGAATATTTGTACCATCAGAGCTCCAGACAGTCGCACCCATTCAGCAGGAGCGTACAATGAATGGAACAACCTGTGTATGAAAATCCTGAAGTCTGGATTTTGCCTTAGCTCTCCAGAAAAGACTTCTGGAAGTTAACCAGACAAAGCCGCTAGTTTACAGTACATTCTGCACATGTCAATTTTTTTTCTGGAAATAAATCTCAGCTACAGACTTCTACACACTCTGAAAAGCCCCAAATACAAATCAATATTCCGGTGGTTTGACTTCAAAATCGGTTACATCCACTGAAAAACAGTAAAAAATAGAAACAAAATCTGTTTTCCTAATAGGTATTGCAAGAAATAACTTTATGTACACAGGTGTGCCCACGCACCCAGACAGTTCAAACTCCTGCAGTGACCTCAGGAATTAAAAAAAAAAAGAATTAAAAAAACCCCATCCTAGTTGCTGGTTACATTTGACAATGTGTACTCAATAAAAATCTTCCTAGTGCAATATCCAAGAGAAATCTTTCCCACCTTCAAAAACCAAGTAAAAACAGAATAATAAAAAAATCCATGCTCTTCTATGTTTTAGTAATTTTCCTTATGTATCAACAATAATTTTCTGTGTTTAAGAATAAAATAGTTAAGTATAAGCAAACACATTTTGATGCCTAAGTACGTGTTAAGTCCATCCACTGTAATATCCATTCTTATTCAGTAATGACAAACGATTTTTACTCCCAGTAATATCCCTGAGCAGTTGCTCTCCACACAAATACGTGCCAGACTACTTTCCTCGTTAGGAAATAATCTAATCGCCCACTCAACGAGACGGGAAAGGGACAGATGGACAACGAGTGACTAATAAACTATTACCCAACTATTTTTAGATTAAATCACATCCAAAGCAAAAACCTTTTACTAGGATTAAAAAGTAACTATGGGTTTTGGGGCTCATGATCAACGCAACGTTCTCCTGTGCAATTTTCAAGCTCAACCAGTAGGATGGGGTGGATCAAGAAGAGTGTGACCAGCAGATCAAGGGAGGTCATCCTGCCCTGGGGAGGCCACATACGGAGCACTGGGAATAGTTTGGGGTTCCCCCAGTTCAAGAAGGAGGGGGAACTACTGGAGAGGGTACAGCAGAGGGCTACAAAGGTGATGAGGGACCTAGAACATCTCTGATGAGGAAAGGCTGAGGAACCTGGGGCTTTTCAGTCTAGAGAAGAGAAGGCCAAAGGGCAATCAGATCAACACCAAAAAATACTTAAAGGGTGGGTGTCAAGAGGATGGGGCCAGTCATCAGGCACAAATTTGAACTTAAGAAGTTCCACCTAAACATGAGGAGGAACTTCTTCACTTGGAGGGTGGCAGAGCCCTGGAAGAGGCTGCCCAGAGAGGTGGTGAAGTCTCCATCTCTGGAGACATTCAAAACCCGCCTGGACACGTTCCTGTGGGACCTGCTCCGAGTGGACCTGCTTTGGCAGGGGATTGGACTCTAGATGATCTCCAGAGGTCCTTTCCAACCACATACCATTCTGTGAAATGGTTTATTATAAAGCCATTTGTAGACCCAGATGAATAAAGGACTGGAACAGCTGGGCTTATTTTGTTCTTAGAAGATGCTACTGCCCCACCAAGAATCGCAACCTCGGGAGCACAAGAGGCGCTGCAGAGGATGCTGAGGAATGCAGGAATGCTGGGAATTGAAAGAATTTACAAACAAGCCCTTGTTCCCTTGCTCAGTTGTACTGATGCTGTAGAAATTATGTAAATAGGCTGAGGAAAGCTCTACTCCTCCATCAGCACGGTTTTCCTCTGACCAGCTACTTGGAAAGTTTGTTTTTGCACAGCCGGAGCCGCAGACCAGCAGAGAGAAGCTTTATCACCTTGCTCAGCAGACCCCATATACAAACATCACTGGCTTATAATGAGAATTTTCCTTGAAAAGAGAAGAACACACCAACTGAGTAATATTTGCACTCTCCTTGTAAGAGCAGAATAAATCATTATAAAAGTGGAGAAAAGCCGAGGAGGGCTCTGCTGAGCATTCTGAGCATGCCGCTTGGTTTGGGTTGTTTGGGAAGGAAGAGAGCAAACCTAAATAAAAGGATGATTGCACAAACATAAACCATTTTCTTCAATGAAAAAAGGCTTTCTTTGGTATACACTGCCCAAACTGCCTCCTTCCAACACCCCTTTGCCCTTGTGCAATCTTCCGAGTGCTGTACTTATCACCGAAGGCAGAGAAGGAAACCTTTCCGTCTGATCCCTGGAAGAGGCTTCTTGTCCTTCGCTTTATATCTGAAACGGGGCAGTGACACGGAAAGAAGCTGGAAGCAAAGACTCAAGAGAGCAGAGAATGAGAAAAGAAAGGGTTCACTGACTCCCCTTCATTCCTCACTCATGTTAATTGGTTGTGGGCTCCGGTTTTAAATAAGCGCACTCGAAATGACACGTAAACATTTAGAGAACTCCGCTACGTCCTTCTTCAGAATCAAGTACTGAGTACAAACGCCTCATCAGCAGCTTTTTTCTTTCCAAATTTATCCTATTGGATTTTGCCATTTTGGCACATACCTTGACACAATGCAGCGGCCAGCTATACTGTATTGATTTGAGCCTATACCTCACATTTATATACAGCCTATACAGGCTTTAAACCATTGACCAGGTGTAACATCCACACTAGGTGACACTTAAAAATAATCCATCAGCTGCCCTTGAAATTGATAAAGCTCATCTGGGGAATGTACAGGAGCTTGTGAGTTTGGATACTTCGTCTTGGAGAGGCTGGAGGCTCACCACTGACTGATGACCAACGCCTTCGTTCAGCATCCATTGAACACTGCTGCCCTTGACTTTCAAAAACATGAGGATTTGCTGCATGCGAGCCGAACTTCTCCCAGCCAGTGCTCACCACCTTCACCCATCCTTGGTTCTTCTGCACAAGAATGACCCATCTGATGTGTCCCCCCATGATACTGTCACCAAATGCTTTTCTCAGCAGCACATGAAGACATGAATTTGCAAGACCTTCTCCCAAGTAACAAGCAATAGGCCAAGAGGAAACAGCTGGGGGAGGTTTAGGATGGATATAAGGAAAAAATTCCTCACCAAAAGGGTTATCAAGCATTGGACCAGGCTTCCCAGGGCAGTGGTGGAGTCACCATCCCTGGTGGTATTTAAAAGCCAGGCAGACGTGGCGCTGAGGGACATGAGTTAGTGGTGGTTTCATCAGCCAATGGTTGAACGTGATGATCTGAAAGGGCCCTTCCAACCTTGACACCTCTATGATTCTACGGTCCTAAAAAGGTCCGGGCAAACAGTTTGCCCCAAGCAGGCAGTTCCCATCTGCAGTGCCAAAACTAACACCCCAAACCAGCTACACCAAAAAAGCAAACACCAATCCACACTGCAGAACAGATTGGGCTGCTGCTATCAATAATTGTGTGGCACAAAGACGAAACCACAGATAAAACCACCCCGGCACCAGATCTGGTTACAGACAGTGCAGATGTACGCCAACATTATTCCTTACCTGTTTTCAAACATAACCAATTCCAAACAGGGATTCCTCTTGAAGCTATTTACAAAAGTGTTTAACTGTTTTATTCTAGAAATGCCATCATTTATGCTATTTTCTCCCACCCATCCATTAGACAAGGAATTACACCGGGTTCCTGCTACGGTTAAAATGTTTTCTGCCTGAGCTTTAAATGGCTTCTGTTCCTCATGTGAACTTGTGCTCCCGTGTTCTTCTTCTAATCCTCTTAGGATCACCCTGTTTATACTGCTTTCTGAGATTTTGGTGCTATTTGAGCTCTAACAACAAGTTGAGTCATTAGATGTTGTGCTTTGTGAATTACAAAAGCCTTCTAAGGACACAGAACCTTTTCTCCTAAATTCTCCTGCAGTATCTTGCTTTTATCTGGATTCAGTATCTGGAAAGAGCATCCCAATCGAAAGAGAATTAAAAATAACTAAATCTTGGATATTCTCCTCAGTAACTAGGTGGCAAAACGCATCAGACAATAGTCTTAAAAGCCTAAATTGAAAACTAATCACTCCATTGAATCTTTCCTTTCATTTGGTTAATAGGCCTAGACAAAAACTAGCCCTGATCCTACTGCCCTGGTGCCTGGAACATAAACAGAGAAAAAGTTATTCCTTTTAATCACAGCTCCACAGCCACCTATGGCAATTTTGCTTTAAACAATTCAGGACTTCCACAATAACATCTGCTTTTCAGATCTAGCAGAGGACCTGAACTGAGATAAACACCCACTCAAAAAATTCAAGAGAAACAAATACATACGAGCCTGGGGGGGGAAAGTCAAGACAACATGTAAGACAGCAATAAAAATTGTCATTACCTGCAATTAGCTGGTAGCAAGAGAGACCCTAGTGATGATAAGACACATGCAAACTGCACCAGCATTCCACTTGGCACAGCACTGGAGTATACTGGGATAGAATCATAGAATGGATAGAGTTGGAAGGTACTTTCAAGATCAAGTTCCAACCCTCCTGCCCTGGACAGGGACATCTCCCACCAGAGCAGGTTGCTCTAAGCCCCATCCAGCCTGGCCTTGAACCCCTCCAGGGATGGGGCAACCTGTTCCACCCTCACAGCAAAGAATTTCTTCCTAATATCCAATCTAAATCTCCCCTCTTCCAGTTTAAGACCATTACACCTTGTCCTGACACTCCACTCCCTGGCAAAGAGTCCCTCTCCAGCTCTCCTGGAGCTCCCTTCAGACACCTGGATAGAGGGGATCTCTGATGAGAAGCCTCAACAAGGAATACTCAAAGCATCTGAGACATATCTGTGTATATTCCTACACTCTGTCTGAAATGGCTTTTCTCTGTCAATGAGAAATCTTTTCTTTCCTAATATTTGTTCTACCTTTAGGCCTTTATTATGTCAGAAATAGCGAAAACCCTGACACAAGCTGACTTTCTGGCTGTTGGAAAGGAGAAATGCTTAACGTATACGTTCATATCACATAGAAGTGGCACAACTTGCCAGGCTTCAGAAATGCTCTTTCGTATACCACGCACCTGTATGTCTGTGGACGAACCAACTATTAAAAAAAAAAAAACAACTACTGAGACCCCAGGATATCTGAAGGAATAAAGAATAAGAAGTGAGTGAGCAGTGGTGACTACTGGACACAGGAACCACCCTTCAAATGTGCACAGAAAGGGGAGACGACGAGAAGCACAGGAAAAATCAGACCTAAAGAAACCTGTAGATAACTTGTATATGCAAGTTTAAACACTGATTTCTATAAAAGTCAAAAATTGGGGCAGTTGCAGAAGACAGTTTGGCCCACTGAAAGGAAGGTAAGTTGCTGGAGAGGAAAGTATCTTCTTTCAAATGAAAACACCTCATGGCCAGGAGCGATGGGGTCAATACCCACCAGTGGGGACGGCTGGGGAGGAGGTGAGGTGTTTAAATGATATTTATTCCTAAATATCCCAATTCACATGAGCTGAATTAAAAGGTCCAAGCAAACGAAGTTAAATCCAGTCTAGACTGGTATAAATAAGGGTATAAATAGTTATTACTCCAAGAGCTGAGCGTTATGTGAAGAGACTTCGGTCTCTAGAGGGGCCACAAGATCCCACCTGATACATCTAGGACGGAGCCCACCCACCTTTCCAAATTTAAGGTAGTTTCTACTTTGTGTTGCTATTTGCTTTCTGGACATTGTGGATGTGATGACTAGCAACAAACTGGTAAGAATAACAGCATCCTGATAAATAATTTTTTGTGGGTTTATTCTAGAACTGAGTTTCAGATTTGAATTCATCGCTACAAGATTAATCAGAGGAAAAGACTGAGAATAATAACCCATCAAACTGGGTGCTCTGGGCAGACTCACCTCAAACTGGGAGGTGAGCCACAAAATAACTGTGTGTAAAAAAACCCCTAAATCTGATGTGTAGCATTTCATCTGTTTATTACAGATTTCAAATCCATACCTAAAGACACAAACAAAATATACCACTTGAAAAAAAAGACTAAATCAGAAGATTTTTCTTCTCCATTCCCTCTCCTCAAGGTATGAAGAGCCGTATTTCCCATGACACTGATTCAGCCTGCCCCAGCCACGCTCCTCAGTGATAGCCCATCCCTTCGTCACGCGGAGCTCGTTAACTCTGATGAGCTTTTACAGCTGAACAGTGGCAGAACCCTCTTGTGACAACAGGGCAAGGTGTTTGTAGGGAACCGGGAGGTACAAGGTCACCAGGACTTTGAAACTGGGCTGCAATTTGGGGGTATGGAATAAAGATCAAACTGCTTCCCTGGGAAAAATACCTTCTCCTCCCTCTCCCTGCTTTTTTCTGTCACTGCCTGCCTTGTCTGTGTTTTTGGATATTCAGAACAAGATATTCCCCTGCTTTGGGATAGACGGTGGCCTTGCAGGAGAACCTAGATGCTTATGGAAAGCATCAGAAATTGTTACAGTGGGGCAGGATAATTCTACCTATTTCTCAAAAAGCTTGATTTATTGGATTCTTTAAAATTCTCTCTCACCTGTGCCATACTCTGGGAGCTGGGATACGTGTTTTAAATAGACATCACATTTTGAACCGAGCTCAAAATGTTGAAGTAAGGAATTGTCAAAAAATAACAAGAGGACAAGACAATATTAAGTTATTTTTGACCTTAATGAACGGAACCACCACCCAAGCCCCATCTGCATTTCCCTTGCTATCAGTACCACTATCTCCCTTATTTTGGGGGGCAACCAGAAGTCAAACAGGGCATTCTTTCAGGCCAAAATCCTTTTTGCTGAGCCAAGTTAATGAGCTGCAGAGAACATTTAGACGATGCAGCAGGACTTGGGTTCTGCTGCAAGACACTGCCTTTGACGTCAATGGGTTCAAGAAGTCCCATCGTGGCCACTGACCCTGAACATCATGTACACCCAGCGTCGGTGAAGTTGTGGCTCTCCTCCTGTCTGAGAACACTTTAGGAAGGCTGGTTGGCCTCCACCTGCCTTCTGCAGGAGCATCTTACAGGGTATTTGCCCTCAAAGAAAATATCACGTTTAAAAAAAAGAGATGTATAACCAAAATTGTTCTAAAAATCCACCTTGCTTGTGATATTGGGCATGTAAAAGTAATAGCAGAGTCCGAAGAATTGGGATCCAAGAATTCTTTTCCTATAGCCCCCAAAATTGAGTGATTTTTAATACTCATTAGCACTTAAAAAATCTGTAGGTATAAAAACATTTTTTCTGAAAACTTATAATCATACCAGAGGTCAAAAGTAAAGTTTGTAGTGGAGCTTGGGTTCATACGCTCCAGGTGTTCCTGGAATGCAGCTCCCCTAAAAATAGGTGTTTATAATATGTTTCAGATTCTTCCTAAAACTATTATTACTATTCTTATTTTGTGCAAAGCCAGAGAAAAATATAAGCCTTTCATGCTGCCAAAAAAAGGTAACACTGACTGCCCTGAAATTACCCGTTAAATGCATCAAAGAACAATTTAGGGTTTTTTTCCAAAAAAAAATGCTCATCAAAAGCTGCTGGACTTCTGCTTACAGCCCCCTCTCACTTCCCCGGGAACTTTCCAAAACTGAGTGAGATTTGGTGCATAATGAACCTGTGCAGTAGAATCCCAAAATCATAGAATTGTTAAGGTTGGAAGGGACCTTTCAGATCATCGAGTCCAACCATCAACCCAACACTGACAAAAACCACAACTGAACCGGATCTCTAATCGCTGTCTCCTCATCTCTTAAATCCCTCCAGGGATGGTGACTCAACCACCTCCCTGGGCAGCCTGTTCCAATGCTTGATAACTTTCAGTGGAAAATTTTTTCCTAATATCCATCTTAAACCTCCCTTGGCACAACCTGAGACCGCAGTAGCACCATCTTCCTATAAAAATCCTGTTTCTTGATCGTACTTCCCCACAGATAACCTGCTAAATTCTTTCCATACAGGTCCAAGCAGCAGTTCAAGTTGCCCAAAACCAAGCAAGACACAAGGAATTTCTCCCTTTTTCCAACCTCCACACCCAACCACCAGCAGACAGCATCATTTTTCCTCCAAACCCTCCTGCCTCTGACCTTCTGTGCTCCCAGAGTTTCCCTAATGAGGTGAATTTTTTGGTGTCACACGAGGGCTCTAACTCACAAGGAGTTAAAACCTACCCAGAGAGGGCTGCCCTTGTTCATGCCCTGGTTATCCAACCATCCCTGCTAAAAGGGTAACTTTAACACAGCAGCTACTGAACTGTGACAAACTCCAGAGCATAATATAAGAAAAAAAAACAACCCTTTTCCTCTCAATCCCTGCAGGAGGGGCTAAAAACTCCAAGAGCGGAGGGACAGCGAAGTCCCAAATAAGCTGCTTCTTGTACCTAAGAGCACAGAGGGTGTAGCTCACCTGAAGGCTTTGGGTTGGTTTTATTCTCAAGCCTCATCCTACCAGCAATTGCACGGCAACTGCACCAGTTGGGTGCTCTCTGCACCTCCTTTCCCCTAAAAAAATGGAAATGAAGAGTTTTCTACCACTCAGCCCCAGGTGCCTCTCGTTACAGGGTCAGAAAAGGACAGAACCTGCTCAAGAGAGGACAAGAGAATGGGAAGAAATGCAGGAAAAGCACTGTCCTATAGCTCCGTCATCAAATACATCTCTGTTTCCAAGGCAGGGATGACAATGGGGATCCCAGAACAAAAATCCCACAACAAACAAGGAATGATGTATTAGGTAACGTGAGTCACACCAGGAACAGCACAGGCACTAGCTGTATCAAATATATATATTAAAAAATTCTCTTGTCTTTTCAAACCACTTAGACACCAGAGCTGAGAAACTATGCTTGTCACGCTGATTGAACAGGGAAATAATTACACCATTATTAGACTTATACACACGTTAGGAGACACTGAAACCTGTTTCAAAGAACAAACAGCCTATGGTACAGATAAACACAGCAAAATATTTACTTTAGCAGTATGGCCAAGAAGAACAGCATTTCTTAAAGAGATGGATTGAAATAATTAATCAACAGCAGCATGATAACCAAATCATGCCACTTGTACTTCACCTTTTTTTTTTAAACCAACAGGACCTAACCACAATCAAGGAAAACAAATCTATTTGATTCATCAACGACAGTATATTCAAAGGATTTGAGGAGCATCAGGAAATGAAGCCACAGGAGAGGAGTCTCACATAAATATCGTCACTAGGTCGTGATTAATTGATAACAACCTCACAGCACCCTTATTCGAGTCTGCTATAGTAGTAAAGTAGGGCTACATGTACATAGTTAAACTACTAAAATACACACCTCCCACCCCAGGTGGTCTATTCTGAAACAAACAACCAAATGTTTTTCCTAAAAATACTGTTCATTAACATTTCTAGGTTTTCCTACTGTAGGAAAAGGTTTTTCCTTACTGCCAATGAGTGCAAAAAAAACCCTAAGCAAACTTAATTTGTTGCCAAAATGAGCAAAGTCAGTATTTTTGATTCACTGGATGTAGTTTCTGCTGAATTTCCTAAGGTCACTGCAGTCAGATGCCTCCATTTATAGCTCCTTTGAACTAATGCATCACATGAACAATTGCAGGTGTGCAGCCTCCAAAGTGTGATTAACCAGTTACACCGCTTTGCAAACAGTTTAAAAACGTGAAAAAACTTGCTAATGTTAATTCCCCAGCACCTTGTCTTTTCCTTCAGACAAAAGAAAGGATTATATCCAAAGAAAACTGCACAAGACCTGGATGAGAGGTCCCAGCAGGTCAAGGGAGGTCATCCCTCCCCTCT
>VXBW01000873.1:281661-316691 GCA_013400375.1 Thinocorus orbignyianus
TGCGAGAGCTGAAAAGCAGCCACACCAAGGCAGGTCAAAGGGGTCCCCCAACCAACTACCCCCTCCCTAGAGGTGACCCAAAGGCAGATGCAAAACAGCACCAATGTGATGTAGTCCCCTAAATAATCTCCTTGCTTCCAGCTGTTTTCAACTCAGGTGATTTTTCAGAGCACAATTTGTTAGGTATCTAGTAAAATCAAAGAAATTATCTGCCATTAACATTTTCAGTCCCATAAACACTCAGCATTTACCCATCTGATAAGCAGTTTTACAGGTCTGTTCCCTGCTTGGAAGAAGAATAGTTTGTGTTTTTCTTTACAATTTTATATATCTGCCTCTCACTTGCTTCATTTGACATTCCTACAGGAGAGAAGGAACATCTGACCCCTTTTCACCCCTCTCTGTGGCTCTTGTGACTCCACAGACTCCCAGTATAGGCCACTCCCGCGTTTAACCAGTTAAACTGGTTAACCAGTTGCTGCATGAAACAGCTTCATGGGCTCTATGTTACATTCTGATCTGACATCTGCACACTTTGCATGGGATTAACTGAAATCTTTGCATTTCCAACCCTTCCTCCCACCCTTTTGGATCTTTCCAGCGTTACCATCCTGTAGTCAGAAATGCAGATCCACTTCTGCGGACCCCTCATTTACCACCCAAAAAAACCCCCAAAAGTAAAGCACTTAACACATTGTTATTGAAGGTGTTCATCTATAAAAGTGTTCATCGAGCGATGTGAAGCAGAGAATTGAGCATCTAGCACATTAAATGTTAAAATAATTAAATTTCAAGACTCTTTTTGAAAGAGCATTGGCCAATATGTGCTCCTCGGCATAAGCTCACGCCTACAAAAGAACTCAGTTTCTCCCATATTAGTTTTTAATTCGGGAAGCTATTAAATCCTAAAGCTTATCTCCACGGCAATCTGACTAATACTCTTCTCAGTGTCTCACCTTTCCGTTCTTATTTTCCATCCTGCATTTCAGCAGAGCTCCCTGTAAACAGGGTTAACAGCATCTTGTTTTCCCTGTAATGGGTACATCCTAACAGTAACTGTAAAGGATGTGTCAATGCCGTCAAGAATGATTGGAATTTAAGCTTTCTTAAGCTCTTCCGAAGAACTGACACTAAATTCACCGCCTTGAAAAGCATCCCAGAAAAAAACAAAACAAGTTTTGTCAAGCATGTTATTTATCATTTTCAGAATCAGCACAGAAATGGAACTAGTTACTACCCTCAGCATAAAATGTCTTTTTAATCTCAGTGAAAAAGCCTACCCGCTAACCCCGAAAGCTGGTCGTGGACCAGATCTCAGGTCCACGTAAGAAACATCTCCAACCATGACAGAGATTTGACAGGAGCAAAAGTCAAGGGCGAGAAAAGATCTAGATTTTAGAAAGAAAAACCCAAACCATGTACTAAAGATGGTGCAACCAGCAACACGTTTAAATAACCAGGAACAACCTCCCCAAAACAAAATCATGCAGCGGAATCATAGCTCTGAGAAAGAGCCTATTTTAAGCACTGAAAGGAGCAATTCTGCCTAAGGAGACATCTAGGGTAGAGCGTTTGATCTCCCAGGGCTTTCCCCTTTCTTTACTTTTTGATTCTTATCTTGATTGTTTCACAGCAGGAATTTAGAGTTGGCCTGAGCTGCAAATCCTGCAAATCTCGCTCTTCAAACTGGAAGAGGCTGAAGGCAGGATTTCACCCTTTGGGAATTTCACTTATGGAATTCCACCTCTGCCGCTGCCTGCAGAATTCTCCACAGCTGCCAGCAGGAATTCATGAAAAGGGTGGGTTTAGGCCTTCTTTATTTTTAAAGTCAACTCACATTTATCACTGTGATCCACTCGACTGATGAGACAAAGTACGAAAGCCTCGGGTCCTCTAGCCTTGATTTTTGGGGGAAAAAAACCAACTTCTTTAATCTATCAACTTGTAAAAGATGGATAACTTACTCACACCTTAATTTTAAGATACACTGGATATATAACATCATTGAAATGACTTGCTCCTTGCATGTTTTTTGCTGCACTGATATATATTTAATAAAGCATCCAGAGACTAGCTTTTCTTTTCAAAAAAGAACAAAATGCTATGTATGTTTGTAAATGTTAAAAAAAATAAAACAAAAAACCTAAAGAAAACTACACCTCTATTTTCAGCTTGAAAAGGGAGATATTTAGTTCTTTTTATTGATAAAGAACCCACTGGAGACCTGTATGTTTTGCCCCTTTCTTTCGTGACGATGGTAACACACTCCTGAACCAAGGAAACAACCAACAAATGCTCGAGCAAGGAATATCTCTCACACACACACACCTTTGTCAAAAATCCTCCAGTCAAGGAGTTTTCTTGCCTATTTATTATTTTGTTTTTTTAAAAAAAGCACGCTTTCCTGCCACACTTTTCAAAGTCAGCAGCAGGATTTGAAAACGGAGCAACATGATGTATTTAGCAGCAGCTGATAGATACACGGAACCTATAGAGCGCGATGTAATAAATGCATGGAACTTGACAGCACAATAATGATGTATCTTCCATCAGCCCACGAGTAATAACAACCCAGGTTTACAAGCCGCTGCACTTCAGAAGAGGCTGTTTACCAGATCAGATAAAAACAAGGTTCAATATATATATATATAAATATATATATTTTGTTGCCTGACACCGTACAGTTGCGATCGTTTATCAAGACTTTTTTCTCCTGTCTTATCAGTCTCATCACTGCCCAAGGAACAAGCAAAATCTTGGAATTACAAAAATGTCTTAAATGCTGGCACTTCTGACCCACTTAACACATGGCAATATTTTTTTTTTAGTGCCAACTTTATCCAGAAATAAATCCACTTGCCACACTCTCACAGGAATATTGCCACTAGACTGATTTTGCCACCTTTTCAGAGAAGTCTCACTTGATTTTCTCGGACTACACACCATAGATACACTGACCCTCCTGCAAAAATAGAAAGGATGCTGTTTTGCCAGTGACATTTTTAGACTCAACCAGGCAAGTTTAAGAGCAATTCATACTATTTGTTCTTTTGTCAAGTTCAGATAATTTCCTTGTGGCATTTTTAACCAAATAATTTGTTTGTGCAATGATTTGTGGAACAATACTAGTTTTATCTTTAATATTTCTCTTTAAAGTAGTAAAAAAAATACAAAACTATATTCATTTATATTTTCCCTGCATACAAAAAGTTAGCATTTATTACTTCAGTGTGTAAGGGCTACTATGACTGGGAAAACTTCCAGTCCTCAAACTGGCACATGCCAAAGACTCCAACCAAATTGTGACCATCCTGGCTCCATGGACCATCCCAAAACACGCTACACCGTGATGAACAGTAGCATGAGGAATAAAACTTGAGTTCTACGGTGTAACAAAACTCAGTATCTAAATGATGGGAAATGGAAATAGAGGTTTTCGTCTTGCCTTCCAATTTCAGCTCCGGGATTCAGGTTTTCGCTTAAGGTAGTACCTGCCAAAATTGCCATCAGGGCAACTCAATTTCACACATAACTCTCTATGTAAAAATCTGTCACGTGACACAATTTAGAAAAAGAGGGATGTATTTGCAAAATATTAAAGGCAACATTTGCATTTCTTTTGATTAACAAACCAGATACTGCTGAGGATCCAAGCGCCTGCTTATCCTTAGTTATAACCAGAAGACTTGACCCGCTGAGGTCATTTCAGCAGTGGGATCCGAGGTGCTCCACCCAAACCCTCCTGTGGGTTTTGGGTTTTTGTCTATTTGAAATTAACCATTTCTCGCCGCTAACTATGAATTAACAATGATATAAATCAAATTTGAAGGAGAAACATTCCCTCCCAAACAATAGTTGCAGCACCACCCTTGCTACTGCCCCATCAGTGGAATAAAATTACTTCTGGCAAAGGAAAGGTAGGGGCATTGCCTGAGATCAGCTGAGTTATTCCTGGCCAGAGACACCCAAAAAAGCCAGAATTCAGGCAAAAAATCTGGTAAAGAAGAGAACTGGAGCACAATAACTGTGGCTCCTGCCCGGTACCACTGTCTCAACGGGGAACCACGGCACGAGGGGAGCAAAAAAGGAGAGGGAACACCACGGAAGCATTTCTGTTTGTTCTTTATAAAGAGTATTTTTTTTCATCTTTGCCAAAAATTTCTAATAGGGAAAAAAAAAAAGAAAAGCATCTTTTGTTACTCTTAATTGAAATTCTTCACTGTGTTTTGACAACAGAACCCCACTGCAGCATCTTTGGTATGTGCACTGACTATTATTCTCTTAAGAAAACAAAGCTTTTGCAGGGATAGAGCTTGTCTTGGACTGTATAATTTTAAGGTTGAGATTAAGAGAAGCTGGTTGATATCAACCAGATCTGAGATAAATCTGGAAATCTCCCCAGTGCCCCAAAAAACAACTGGAGAGTTGATCTGATAAGCGTCACGTTTCTTGTAAAAGCCCCGTGAGGAAAATCTGCATCCAGTCACACGGGAGATCCTTCAAGCATAGGAAAACCTTCAAAATTCAGGAATGCAGCCTCAATTTGCAGGAAATCACACATAGCTATTCCCACTCTTCATTAAGTAACTTTTAGCAGGACAAATCAACCGCTCTCATGTCTTTGAAAAGTAATGATGGTCAGAGCACAGCCCAGTATCAAGCCATTTACAGGGTCAGAAGTTAAAACTCTCTCTCCCAGCACTCACAAAGAGCATTTATCAAAAGTGTTAAGTAATAAGCTTTTACAGGGGCACAGAAATTACTTTTAACATCCCCAATGAGTCTGTATTCAACCAGCTTCAGTACTTGAAATATACTCTGTACATTCAGGGATGAGAAGGTTTCTCTGCCAATATTAAGAGGACAGACTCCCACTAACTCTGAAAATACTCGAGAACAAAATCAGTTCTTTCCACTACTTACAAAATAGTACTGTTTCCTAGTTTTAAATGCCAAAGTTTGCATAAAATATCCCTTTATCCAGTACACTGCAACAGTGAAAGCAAGTGAAGATTCTGTGCATTAGATACCCGCTTCCACCTAAATGTGGTTTGACAAAGTAAATAAGAAACACGCCATTCATCAACTTGCAGCTTCATAAAAGGTCAGGAAACCTTAATTAATGTCTAAATAAAGGTTAAGTTATATGCCTAAATATAAGCAGAGTGAAGTAGTAAATCAGCTGGAGTAGCAAAAGAAATACCAGTTTTACTACAACAACTCAATACTAGCAGCAAATCAAACATTTTAATAGATTGCAGCACAGTTATTTTCTCGACAAAGTTTGATTTGTCTAAATTCAAACCAAAATGACAATCAATTACTTCAAACAAGGGTTTCTGCATGTTGATTAAATTGTTTTCACTTTGATCCACACTGGGCCTAGCAGAGATTTCTCCTAGTACTACGTAATCAAAGGTGTAAATTAAGTCTTGAAAGACCTCCTTAACGCAACATCTATCATCAGCCTTGATATTCAAAGAGTGGTCCAATACTTTCAAAAGAAAAAGGTTTTAAATAGGGGAGTAAAGGCAGGCAGCACGAGGAAATCTCTGTTTCAGGATGTAAGTCATGGAAAATAAGACATACCCACATCCCGAGGGGGTTGGTGCTCCTTCAGAATTAAAACAACGAGCTCCCAAAATTATAGAATCATAGAATAGTTAAGAGTTGGAAGGGACCTTAAAGATCATCAAGTTCCAACCCCCCTGCCATGGGCAGGGACACCTCTCCCTAGAGCAGGTTGCTCAAAACCCCATCCAACCTGGCCTTAAACACTTCCAGGGATGGGGCATCAACGACTTCCCTGGGCAACCTGTTCCAGTGCCTCACCACCCTCACAGGAAAGAACTTCTTCCTAATATCTCATCTAAATCTCCCCTCTTCCAATTTAAAACCATTACCCCTCGTCCTGTCACTAGACTTCCTGACAAAGAGTCCCTCCCAGATTAAGGAAATCTAAGGAAAATTTAAGGAATTTAAGTAAATTAAGGAAATTTAACTACTCAGTTACTCTGAGAAAGGAGGGTAGAATAAGAGAGCAATTAGCACATACAGGTGCCTGTCTTAATTGTACCTGCAATTATCTTTTGCATTCAGTACCTATTCAAAACTCATCTTTTTGTATTTTACTTCTATAATTTCACACGCAGAACTGCCACGCTTGGTCTTGCTTCTACAAGTGAGCGTTCCCCCAAAATTCACTTGGGATATCATAAAATCTCAACTTGTCAACAATTAACTGTACGACTCATCCAGAAGTCTCTTTCCAGTTCCTCCTCTGTATTCCTTCTGTATTCCAGCAGTAAAATCAGTAAAATTCCATCAGTAAAGCACACCAACGAGCAGAGCAAGAGGACTGATTTTAACTACAAACACCATCAGAAGAATAATAAAGTTGTTCCCATTTGTATGGTAGCAAGTAAAGAATCAATAATAATATAAAATGCATACATCATAAAAAAAAAAATAATCTCAGAAACTCCTTTCTAAATTTCAGTTTGGTTGTCTTACACACTTCAAAATAATACAAATCCCAAAATGCTAAAGTGCAAAAATCAATATTTTTCTCTTTTTAAAATATATTAAATTGTACAGTAGCAAACACTGAGATGAATCAAACTGATCTTCATAAAAGAAACAAAACAGGTTTTAAATCAAGCATTTCTAAACCTCCCCTATGATCAAACAGGAGAAGTGGTGCAAAGAACACGTGCCAGAGAAATTGTTTTCCAGTGGGCATTCAAGTTTTTCCTCATTTCAAGGAAGAATTTTTACCAAAGGAATGGATTTCTCTCTGGCCTTCCCCTCCTCCCCCCATCTTGTTAAAATTTTAAAGAGCCTTCTGAAAATTCGCTTTGAGTATCACTGCTCAAGGATGCCAAAGGAAGAGGGCATCAGCAGATACAACCCTTTTGGTAGTTTTGCCAGGATTCTACTTGTAGAACCTTAAAAATTAAAAAAAAAAATCTTTCAATCCTAGCACCAAAATCTCATTTCAGCTCAGTCCTGGTTTGGAGACGTTGGGGATTCACCTTCTGCCAAGTCATTCCTTGCGTGAAGTGACTGAGCTGAGACACTGGAGTCCCTCAGCAGAATGTGCATAAAAGGATCCAACGAGACGAGACCGGCACCTAATTGCAGCTCTGGCTCCATCACCTCGCTGTCACCTTCACTTTTCTTCACTTCAGTGCCTGAGAAATTACCAAACAAGGCAGAACGAATCTGCCAAGCCCTGATGTACCTCCACACCACCAGGACACTTTACTGGACTGTTTCTAAGAACGGGAAGCCGTTTGGGAAAACTAACAATTCATTAAGCACCAGGAGAAAATCCTTTTCTCCTCAGGACATCGCTGTGCCACGTAACAGCAAATGCTATCAAACAAAAAATGATTGACTATAAACAAACACGGATAATTTACCCGACAGAAAATATCTCACAGTTAAGAGACAAGGTAAATCACCATCTGCAGGCAGCTATTATGCCAAAAGGGCAGGGGACTTGCTGCCCCACAAAAATGAAGCAGTAAATGCATAATGATGGTTACTGATGAAATTTAAAATAATCCAAAATGGAGGATGGAATTGTCAAAAGGAAGAAACAAGCAACGCAGAAAAAGAACAACCAAGACTGGAGAAAAGGACATTATCAAAGGTACCTGCTATCACAAGAATAGAAGTGAGATCTGGAGAAGCCCTGAAGGACTCCTTACTGAAAAGAAACAAGAAAAGCTACAAAAAAAAAATCCAAGAAAGTGATCATTAGTGATTTTATCATTTTGGCACACAAATAGAGATGTAGTAGGAATGGTAGAGACTGCCAAAGGGAAGAAAAAAAGGGGGAAAAAAGTGAGGGGGGGGGGCGATGTTCTGTGTTTCCCCTTGCCTGTGCCAGCCGGGGGGCACTCCCCAGCTTTGTCGCCTGTATCCAAACCCCACAACCTGTTGGTTCCTCGGCGGCTGCATCACTCACACACCACGGCTACAGCTCTCCAGGAAAACAGACACCAGGGTGGAAACTTCCCTGCAAGATTCATGCATCATCTTCCCAAAGATTCCCACCCACTGCAGAGTCGATGGCTCCAGAATTAGAGAGAGAAAACGCACAGTGGCAAAACAAGGCAGGAGTTTCACTGCGTTCTTCCTTCTCAGCACCCAGGCTGATCAAACATATTGAATGAGCTACTGATTTTCCATGAATTTAACATAAAACAAGAGTAAAACCTATCAGTTTCTGTCACAGTTTTACTTACAGAACATAAAATTCCCCTAGAAGGATCCAGTTTGAGGTTTGAACACCCTACTGTAGGTATCTGAGATACAGCAGAAATACTGGTTTTAAAACAAACAGAAATTCTAGACATTTCTAATTGGGCTGCCCAGGGAAGTGATTGAGTCACCATCCCTGGAGGTATTTAAAAGCCAGGTTGACACGGTGCTTAGACACATGGTTCAGTGACGGTTTTTTATCAGTTAGGTTGATGATTGGACTAGATGATCTTAAATGTCCCTTCCAACCCAGACAATTCTACGATTCGATGATCAAAACCAGGGAGAAGTTTCAAGGAGAAGACTTGAATTTTCTTCATTCACCCCCTGCATCTATCGGTTCCTTGACTCCATGGCAGGAATCCCAAAGACTTTGGGAAAGACAAGAAGAGTCCATGGGGTAGGGAAGGAGAGAATCCACATTATTTAATAACTAGAAACTCTAGATGAGAGACCTTTCCAGTTTTTTTTTAGCACAACGGATCTGTTGGTCCAAAGACTGTATTTTAACGCTGAGAAGAACGTAATGGGAAATTTATTTTAACTGTACAGTTCTAGCAGGTCATAAAGATTCTATCATTATCCTCCTCGGACAATAACTGTCAATAAGAATACACGTTCTTCTCTTAGTTTTTGTTTCATTGATGAGTTGTGAGGAAAGAGAAATGCTGTTCATCCAACACGCTGTTTAGTTAACATTCAGCTTTCTGAAACTCTTCTCCTTATGCAAAGCACATCTGCTGATGATCAATTATTTTAGCAATCATCATTCAAGCTGAAATTTTACACTTTGTAAACACATTATCGTGACCACCACATTAGGCCTTTGAAAAATTCCAGTTGCAGCAACTCATACAAATGAACACGCTGCATTAGGCTTACAGTAAAATTCTGTTCTGGCTGGACATACAAGGGATTTTTATTCTGAATATTAAAATAAATGAAGAACACGTCTACACCCAGTATTTTTCTATGCATAAACACACACATTCATACACTAAAACATTCATGCACTTGCTTTAAATATTAAATAAATTTGAAAAATATTTATACTTATCTCTAACAAGAAGTCATGGCAAATATTAGATGTTATGTCTTTAAAATTAAAGAAGACAGAGAAGTCAAAGGAGAGCTGGAAATTTTTTTGTGGGGAAAATTTCCTGTAAACTTCATCGGGTTCATGACAAGGAGAACCAAATTTTCCCAAAGCTACTAGTCGATTTTTGGGAATGATCTAGAATGCCCTCACACTTAGTGGGTGGCCTAATACATCTTGAAATTCAAGTCTATAATTAAATCAAAATTTGAAGAAGCCGGTTTAGACTTTTTATGAGAGAGTTTAATGCACCTATAACTGGGTGTAACACACACTGTGTTATATTCCACTGATAAACCACAACTTTTCAAATCAATGGTTCACAAAAATGCTTAGCAAATAGTTTTGCATTTGATGTTGCAAATAACTGTAAAGGGCTAAAGAGGAAAAAGTGGGCCTGTTGGAGGGGGATGATCTAGCAGCAGCAGATGGAGATAAGGC
This sequence comes from Thinocorus orbignyianus, assembly GCA_013400375.1. Taxonomy (NCBI): domain Eukaryota; kingdom Metazoa; phylum Chordata; class Aves; order Ciconiiformes; family Thinocoridae; genus Thinocorus; species Thinocorus orbignyianus. Next base: position 291,470 of record VXBW01000873.1, read on the forward strand.
TGAGGTTTGTATCAGTGATTACGGGATACAACCAGACCCACGGGAGCAGAAGGGCTGTGTCCAAGGGGGCAGAAAGCTGTAGCAAGGCCACCATCATGTTAGAAAGCTCCTGGAGGTTGAGGAGGACCTTGATGACTGCAGAAAGGTGGATCCTGCACCATCTTCAAAAAAAAACCACCCAGAAGTGAGCGCAGTTGAGACTTTTAATCACAACTTCAGCGAGGCTTCACATCGCCTGCCAGAATAGTCACATATTCAGCCTGAGGTGTTGCCATCTGGATGAGCGACCACCAGATGGTTGGAAACCTGGTTGGATGGTTGAGCTCCACAGGTTCTTCAGGCCTACTGACCTAGAGGCCAGTAACACTGCAGCCGCATATCCGGGCACCTGGCCCACTCAGTGTCTCTATCAATGATGGTTGATGGTTGGACTAGATGATCAGAAAGGCTCCCTCCAACATACACAATTCCATGATTCTACAATTCCATGATTCTACAACTTGGATAAAGCCAGGGAGTGCACCCTCATCAAGCTTATGGATAGTATCAATGGATACTTATGGATAGTATCAATCACTGGAACAGGTTGCCCAGGGAAGTTGTTGATGCCCCATCCCTAGAAGTGTTTAAGGCCAGGCTGGATGGGGCTTGGAGCAACCTGCTCTAGGGAGAGGTGTCCCTGCCCATGGCAGGGGGGTTGGAACTTGATGATCTTTAAGGTCCCTTCCAACTCTAACCATTCTATGATTCTATGAATTTGTGGGGAACTAGCAGGTACCCTTGATGGGTTGTTGTCCAGAGGGACCAGGAAGCCCCTGGAATTCCACAAGGACAAGCACAAAGTGCTGCTCCAGGGAGGGAAGAGCCCTTCCATCATCCCTTCTACTCACCAACCTTCTCAATCTTACAATGGTTTATTCTGTCTATTCACTGCCTTTGGTGCATTTGACTCTGAAACCTTAATAAACGTTATTTTGGCAATTCTTTTATAAAATAAAGTAGCTCTGGTGGAAAGCTTGATGCTGGCACATGCATGTCCAGCAGGCACTGCTCGCTGTGGGTTTTTTGCTCCCAAAATGCACATTCTGTCTTCAGAGAGAGCCAGTGCAGAGCCTTCAGCAAAATAACTGAAAATTGTGATTCCTGTGTCTATAATTAAGCCCCGATTGGCACTTTAAGGGGCACATTCTACAGCACACACTGCAAAAGCAAACACTATGTACATGAAAATTGCCACACGGTGACTGCAATGAGCATCTATGCTTGTATGCCAAAGGAGCTCCTTGAATTTGTATTTAACTCCCATTTCTTATCAAGCATGTTAAAAAATAAAAATAATCAAGTAATTGCAAAGTCCCATAAATATACGTCACTATTTGCATTTTCACTAATATGGTACTTAAAATGCAAAAGCAAATTAATTTATTTCCCTATGCAAGACTCTGGATGCGTTGGAGAGCCAGGACATGCTTACGCATGCTTGGAACTGAGCAAACTGCTCCAAATTAACTGGAAAAATTGTATACCAGGCAGACGTAATAAGCAACTTGTGAAGAGATAATTGCTATTTCTAACCCATCCCAAAGCAAATCTATCCAACAAACATGCTCATATAAACACATTATTTTATATCTATATATGCACGTAGATACTTATAAATATTTCATATAGAAAAGCCTTTTGAAAGCATGAAAAAGGAAGTGCACTGGGGACATAAAGAGCCCCAGATACAAGGAGCTAAGTGCGTGCCCCCACCCAGTAACCCATGTGTGTCCCCCCCTGAGTTTTTTTCTGCCATGAAACAGAACAGCAGCTGCATAAAAAGAAAGTTAGAGGTTAAACCATGAGCACCTGGAGGGAAGAAAAAGAGGCAAGAAACTTTAACACAAGTGTTTTCCCAAGCCCAGCGAGCAGCCCTACCTTCAACCCATCCCATCCTGCTAATATTCCAAAATATAACATCCATCATACAAACATACTGAACTAAGTGACGTACTTTAATTGTATGAGCACAAGGCTTCTAACATTTATGGAGATAAAAATCCAGTTCAGAGGTGCTAAAAAAGAATTCTCTTAAAAGCTAAGGTTTAAACCCCAACCTGAGGTTAAAGTAGATTTAATTTGACAGGGTAATGTGGATAGTGTTTTGAAATACCTGCAAAATTCCTCCCTTTTCTCTTAATGTAAAATTTCTTCCCGCAGCAAAACTCCACTTCCTAACACATAATGTTATTACAAACATTCACAAATTAAGGTTTCAAAAAAGAACCTGTGGCATGTATATCAGCAACACTTGGCAGATCACAGAATGCTGTGGGGTTGGAAGGGACCTCTGGAGATCATCCAGTCCAACCCCCTGCCAGAGCAGGTCCCACAGGAACGTGTCCATGAGGGTTTTGAACGTCCCCAGAGATGGAGATTCCACCACCTCTCTGGGCAGCCTCTTTCCAGGCCTCTGCCACCCTCCAAGTGAAGGAGTTCCTCCTCAACATACTGTCATATAACAATCATTTTGGAAGAAAAAAGGTCAATTAAAGCATATTTGAAAGGCTGACATGCACCATTATTCGATTTCCATCACTCTTCAACAGAAACCCTCTTAACTAAGCCTGCACAATCACAACATCTACTCCTCAACTAATCCGCAAAACAAGCAAGATCATTTTACTTCTTGAAGTCTCAGTGCATATTCCAGGGTCTTTTATACTTTAAGCAAACAGCAATAAACCCCAAAGATATTCTTATTTTGCAAGTGGTTTTGTAGGCTTAGAGACTGTGATGGTACATCTTCAAAATGCTCGAGTACATGTATAAGATGCAGAATGTTATTGAAAAATCCACACTTTTACCGGTCTGTATGCTTCTAGCTTTACACAGACGATGGATTTAACTAGGTTATATCTAAATTTTGCAGTTCTTGTTGCATGGCACTTCTAAAACACGGCCTACGCAGTCCATTCATACAACTGAAGTTCTCCTCCAGACTTTCATTATCTCATGCCTCAGCTTACACCGATCCTGGCAAAAGCAAGTTTGCCCCACTCAGATCCACTTGGGAGACTTGGAAAAAGATCATTATCTTTTGTCTTGCCGCATCCCTTTGTACTCTGGGCACCAGCTTTGCTTTCTAATACCTCAAACACAACACACTTCATCAGGCTTCTTTTTAATAGTCAAGAAGGGCCTTCGTGCTTCTCTTATCACTGATTTGGTAAGGAAGAGCCAACTTCAGCTCCCTCCAAACGCCTAATGATGCACTTGATGTGCCTTCAAATGAGCATCCACCTGCCTTCTCACACACCGCTCGTTACGAGAGGCGCTCCCAAATTCACAAATCTCCTTTAAATTCCTTTTCAAAAGTTTCCTTTTCCATGTCAGCTACAAAAACTGTGTGTTCAGTAGCTCCAGATGAACCTTTTTTTTTTCAGTGAATATGTATAACAGTTTTCTCAATTTTAGCATTACCATGTTCCGAGGCAATGAGCTCTACAGGAATATTCCAGGAAAAAAAATAACTAACTGTTCATTTTGGACATCACTTTCTAGTTTCATTTGACACCTTTAGTCCAGGCTGGACAGGGTTTTGAGCAGCCTGGTCTAATGGGAGGTGTCCTTGCCTGTGGCAGGGGGTTGGAACTGGATGGTCTTTAAGGTCCTTTCCAACCCAAACCATTTTAGGATTCTATGATTAGAGTAGTAACAATCACTCCCTGATTATTTTCAGCATAACGCTCCTGATTTTCCAAGCCTCTCCCATCACCTCACTCAGCTGGTGCTGGGTTCCTGCCACCCAAACTGGAGACAACTCATCTGTTTAATGGAACTCTTCCCCTGCTGAGTCTGACTGCAGAGAACTCGTGAACTAACTTGTGAACCCAAGCAGAAACGCTTAAGGTTTCTAGCAAAGACTTAAAGAGTGGTGAGCTTGTTTCCTCGTTAGCAGGACAGGTAATTGTTCTACTTCAGGGACATAAGATGCTGAGTCCAGTGCACAAAGAAAGGTGTCAGCACGATTAATTTCTGCTGGCAGGAAAAGAGAGACATTCCACATCGCCCATGGCAGCAGAAGGGAAAGGACAACGAGCCATACTGCAGACTGTCAAATCCTCCCTCTGTTGCTGTGGTTATTCAGGATCTACACCTTACTACCATGGAAAAAGAATCAGATTCTCTTTTTTGAGGCTTGAACTTTACTGAGGATGACAAGGGAGCTGTGACGAACCAGAGACCTGAGGGAAGCCACAGACCTGGTTCTTGTGCACTTCGGTAGCAGGTCGAACAACAGTCGTCTCATCTGCCTCCTGGTCCAATTCCTTATTCTGCAAGAGCAGGGAAAAAACGATCCAGTTCCTGCTCCAGGCAGCAAAAGGGAATGGCTGCGTAAGGAAATCCAACACCCAACTCCATTAATTCACTAGATGACTGACTTCCCCATGATACACACGGCATGGCAGCTACATCCTAATCATAGAATCATAGAATGGTCAGAGTTGGAAGGGACCTTAAAGATCATCAAGTTCCAACCCCCCTGCCATGGGCAGGGACACCTCTCCCTAGAGCAGGTTGCTCAAAGCCCCATCCAGCCTGGCCTTAAACCCCTCCAGGGATGGGGCAGCCACAGCTTCTCTGGGCAACCTGTTCCAGTGCCTCACCACCCTCACAGGAAAGAACTTCTTCCTAATATCTCATCTAAATCTCCCCTCTTCCAATTTAAAACCATCACCCCTCGTCCTGTCACTAGACTTCCTGACCAAAAGTCCCTCTCCAGCTCTCCTGGAGCTCCCTTCAGATCCTGGAAGGCTGCAATTAGGTCTCCCCAGAGCCTTTTCTTCTCCAGGCTGAACAGCCCCAGCTCTCTCAGCCTGTCCTCATAGGAGAGGTGCTCCATCCCTCTAATCATCTTGGTGGCCCTGCGCTGGACCCGTTCCAACAGTTCGATGTCCTTTCTCTGTTGAGGACTCCAGAACTGGACACAGGACTCCAGGTGGGGTCTCACAAGCGCAGAGTAGAGGGGGAGAATCACCTCCCGTGACCTGCTGCTCACACATTCTAATAAATTCATCTTGTTACCTTTGTGCCAGGAAATCCGTTGCTAGTAGAGATTTGAAGTTGACTGAGACCCAAATTAATGAACTGATTCCCTAGCACCGGTTTTCTTTCCTTGGAGCGTGAACCTGTAAGAACTTTGGCAAACACAATGAAAGGTTTTATGGTTTCACTGCTCTACGGTTAAATAATTTTATTTCCTTTCCTGAGATGTCTCGTGTCAGTTTGAAAAACTATTGCTTACTGAGTCACAGGTATTTCCAAAGCTCTATCCACACCTGACCACTGTTATTTTTCAGTCTCCAAAAGAAGCACGACAATCATTAAGCATAGCACTGGGGGGAAAAAATAATCAACGCTGCCTCACAAAGTTAACATTGCACATCCAGGAAAAATAATCACTTCAAAAATTATGAGATCATTCAAACAATTTTATCTTTGACATTTCCCATAGTTTCTCTTACTCTGCTTAGCCATTTTTTTTCATGTTTCTCTTAACAAGGCTTGCATGAGATGACCTAGTTTATTTGCACTCCTCCCAAACTGTGAAGTAGAATGTGTTAACATAAACCAAATGGTCCCAGTCATTTTGAAACGAGCTTCTCCTCTGCCAACTACTCACCCTCTGCCACCTCTGTCTGCTGCCTTGACACCTTCCAGCCAGTTTTCCTCCCAGGTCTTCGCTGCCATCTCCTTGTCCCCAGATCTCACCGCCCCAAATGCCTGATACCTCCCTGCTTTTTTTGTCCCATGGGCTGTGATGCTACCTTCTTCTCCCTAGCAGTACCAACTTTACAACCCCAGCCAGTTGGGTTCCACCTTATAACCTCGCTTCTAATGTCACCAGATGTTGTAATCAGTAAAAATTCAGTAGCTCAAACTGGTGCTGAAACACAGAGGAGAGGCTGATTATCAACCTTATCCCAGCGCTGAACAGTCAGAGCTCCACACAGTGAAGGTGTCAGTGCCATCCCTGGCATATGGTATTACTCAGGTTACTATTTTCATCTCTGCTAAGGCAGTACTTAAGGTAAGATAACAGCCCAAAAATTACATAATATAACATGAGGGAAGAAAAAAATAAGAATTAAAAAAAAAAAAAAAGGCAACAAAACAAACCCCCAAACGGGTACCAACAGCGAGGAAAATGGCCTTTAAAACTTTTATACTGTCGTGGCTTTGTGCTGCTATTCAGAAGAAAAATAGTATTAAACAACCTGGCAATAAACTGCCTGAAGCAAGCTATTTTCCAGTTTCCTCTGGTTTAATGACTACCCATTTCCTCACTCCAGAGCCATACCTCCAAGTGCCACAGGCCATAGAGGAGCAAACAGGCGCCTGTGGGAGTCTGGGAGGAGAAGACGGAGCGAATGCTCGCCCATTAAGTGCAAGCCTGAAGGAGAGATTGCAAATTGCCAACGGGGGAGGAGAGGAGCAAATCACACAGAGACCCAAGAGTCCACCATTCACACAAAATAACTTCCATTTCTTCCAAATTACCTTCACCGTGCACCCCCGCGTCGAAGTTCACATCCAGAGAAGATGGTGGAGTTTGTTTCTGTTTTAAGCAAACTCTCCTCTCACTTATACTCAAGTCTAAGGGAAGTTGGTTCAGCCGTTGTGAAGTTTCAGAGGACACCAGATAAATCTGCAGGAGTCTAAAGCCTCAGGGTCTGGGACCATGGACGATCACCGTGGTAAGAACTCAGAGGAACTCTGTCTGGTGTAGGTGACCTAAGGCTGCAGCTGTCAAGTACATCTCACCCAGCAGCCTCACAAATAATATATAGATACACCAAATCCACTGCATTCCTTTAACTGTAGACCAACCTGTTGCTAGGACAAACTTCAACATGCTTTTTTTCCTTTTACATCTGAAGACGAGAAGGATCTTAAGAATATGTCTTGTTCAAGTACTGGCTACCAGAGACGGGTTTCTCTTCATGCTGCACTGCAATAATTTGAAGTTCTTACAGGGACAATTTCTCTTCCTTGCATCGCAGGGGGGTTTTACATCAAAAACGAGCTTTTTCCTATTCTCTGCAACCACACTGAGGAGTCTGGCTCAAACAGGCCGAGGACTCCTTCAACTGGACATGAAACTTCTTCTTAGGAAGAAGTTCTTTACTACGAGGGTGGTGAGGCACTGGAACAGGTTGCCCAGGGAAGTTATTGATGCCCCATCCCTGGAAGTGTTTAAGGCCAGGTTGGATGGAGCTTGGAGCAACCTGCTCTAGGGAGAGGTGTCCCTGCCCAGGGAAGGGGGGTTGGGACTTGATGATCCTTAAGGTCCCTTCCAACTCTAACCATTCTATGATTCTATGAAACATCACAGCAAACCATCACAGAAGACAAAGCGAGGAGCTGGTACGTTATGTTGCCAGATTGAATTTGCACAAAAAATCCCTAAGAGAAGCAGTTGTGTTCTGACATAGGCCGTGTTTGATCAGACACTATCTCTCCTCCGAAAGCAGCATATCCACCGTGTCATGCCACTGCTGATTTCCTGGAAATAAAGAAAAAATCAAAAAGCACACTGCTGACTCATCCATTAGCATGAACCCGGAGCCTTGGCCTACATCTACTTTTATTTGGGTTTTTATGTAGTTTAGGACAGATGGATACGTGCTAAGGGCAACCACTGCAAGATGCTTGAACTGAAGTGCAGTGTAGAGATTTGGGGTTCTTCACACCACCCTCTCCAACTGCACAGCTGAACAGTTCTCGCTTGGGACAACTAGAAAATACCAAAATCTCCCATCGCCGCTCAAAGCTTATGATTCCCAGGAACATGTAACAGATGGCCATGGTCGACCAAGGACATGTCCTGCCCCGTATCCAACCACACGTGGGTGCAGAAGGCAGCCCAGAAGCAGAAATCACAAGCAAGGAAAATTAATTCCACCCCCTCCACACAAACACAACGTTCCACGTGCTGGACCGAACACTTGAAAGATTCAGAGTCTCTCCTGGTTACTACACTTCTCCACCTGCTATTCTTTTCTTAATTCCTTGGGTAACCAACCCCTCTCCTTGCCTCAAGCCATAACTGAAAATTATAATTAATGAGATAATGACAGAGGAGGAGAAATCTGGTTTCCATCCGTATTGAATTCCTGAGTTCTTGCTCCTTGAGAATGAAGGTAAATCTTATTTGGAATTCTGCACAAATAGCTGCAACCATTCAGAACGGCCTCCTGAGATTTTGGTTTTAGTAGGCATGATAGAAAATAAAAAACATGTTTCCAAAATGAAATTTAAAAAATAAAGGAAGATTTATAATGAACGGGAGCCCAAAGTGCCATGGCAGGAAAGCAGGATAACTCAAGATCATGTTGTAGTCTCTGCTCCCCACTTTTAGGGGAAGACCTGAAAGCAAGGTGCCCAAAGTACAATTCCGGCCACATCTCCTGTGAAGGATCACAACTGTAAACTGAAACTAGACATAAATGATGAATATGCTGGGATAAATATATATATAACAAATACAAAGGGGCAGAAATCCTCTCCCACAAACATACACTTATTTTAATCTCAAACAAATTGAAACATGGCACTGCAACCTTCATACTAGTGTTTAACTGGTTGGAGGCTGGTGTTGAACACTGTAATGCATTAACTCCCAAACAGGATTACAGTTTTTGCCTTAAAATTTGACTATTTTGTCCAGCTCGACAATGATGAGGACAAGAAGAAAGTCTCCAAAACATCAAGCAAAAATTGCCACCCCGATTTACCGCCTCCAGAACACACTGAAGAAATAGGCTCCTCTACAAGAGCAACTTTGTCTTACAGATTATCTAAAACTCTGCCAAATGGGCAATTTTACACTCTGCCTCTCAGATGTGGAAGCCTACCCTTTAAAAATTCACTAGTCCTCAGCTAACAGTGAAATGACAATGTATCCGGTACGTCCACGTCACCCAATGTCATCTAGAAAGTCATGTGGTAAATTAATTTAAGCAATTATTCCCCTAGCTCTCAACAGTTTTCAATGAAACCACTAAATGTCCTTCTCAGCTGAGTTCACTGTAAGCAAACACGTGCTGAGAACTTTCCCTTCCCACTTTGAAACCCGTCTACTGGGTGTTAAACTTAAATCCCAGACGATTCATTCTCAAACTTAAAAAAAAAAAAAAACCCTGAAATTGGCTATTACACTGACACACCCACTGCAATCCAAAAGGACAAGAAGTAATTTCCCTCAACTGTGGTGCAGAGATAAGGTACAAGTAGGAAAACACTCAAATACAGTTTAGTATAATGAAAGTAAAATGTTTCACATATCCTCCAGCAACAACCCCCAAAAGATCAACCTTCACAGCCTTTACGGGAATAATTTCTCCCTCCAGGGCCATTCCCAAAGCCAGTTCAAACCTTCCCACGGGCTATTTTCCCCCTTTGGTGATACCTGTCCTCTCCGTGCTTAAAATCCACGTCAACTTGTATTTCTGTCAATCCCTGACCTGCTACGGAACATAAGAAAGTGTCTCTTCTCAGATCTGTCCACAAGCCACCTAAACCATTACAAGATTTTCTCTCCCAGTCAAGGCTGGGATCAAAGTCGGTCGCGTTGTCAGCACGAACTCAGACACAGGGGAAGTCAATACACGATGGCACTTCTCAAGCTATGAAATACGCCTCCATCACCATGAAGGGTAGATGAAAATAGAAGTCTTTTCTCTTCTGGAAGCCACTTATTTTCATAAGAAGCGAAGTCTGGGTTTAGAAGATCAATTGCTCCAGTTCACAGTCAGATCTACACTTCAATGCATGGAAGATCATTAATATCAGTTGTGGAAAAGGGCATTATTTTGAGCTTCAGAAAACACAGCAACGTGAAAAAACTGGACCTGGAGATACCCGAGAAAGGCCTGGGGTCCTAAAAGGTCTTTCTTACTCCTCTGTGCCTCAAAATCCAAGTTAAGGGTTTGCTGGATAACTCAAAGCCCACCTCAACACTCAGATTTTTGGATTCTTCCTCGCCGTGCACTGGGAACGGCAGCTGCAGACACCGGACAGGAGTCAATCAGCTTCTGACCCCAGCAGAGTTACAGATTGAAACCATCTGAGGTCTGAAATCCAGGCAGCATCAAGAACACGATTCTCTTCTCTAGTCATTTCTAAAATCCTCAGGGTAGCATCACTAGTAAGACGGGTCACATTTCTAAGGCAAAGGGGTCACTCTGGTTGCTCGAGCCAAGTCGAGCTGGGAAACTTCCCGCTGAACAGAGTGAAACCAGGACACAGGAAAATGCAGCTGAAAAACACCCTTAACGAGGACCCCACACTGATGAGAGTTCAGGCATTTTAATTACCCCACACTCAAGAGTTCCACAGCATTTAAATAATTATTTGCATACAATTTATTTCAGTTATTTGCATGCCTGTCATAGGGGTTGAGACATTTTAGTAAAAGGTAAAACAATGTTTCACACAAAGTATTTTTATAGAAACCTTGCAGGGAATTAATCGCAAGTCAAGATAACGAGCCACAAAATAAATCTCTCATCCTTCCCCCATACCACCCTCACTCCAGTAATCATACTGGTTGACTAATTATTATAATAACTGCCACCATTTAAATTAAACAGAATGCAACTATTTCATGTACACAGGCAACTTAGCATCTGTGTCCACAGAACATCAAAGCAGACGCCCAGCCTGCAGCCAGGAAGTCACCCAGTTTCCCTACTAGGTTTGGACAGCATTCCAAATGTTCCAATTTTTCCACCTCAACATACACATCACAGAAATGTATCTTTTGGATAAAAAAATAACAATAATAATAATAATAATTCAAGCTAGAATGATTCAGCAGCCACCAAATTCTTTCTCTGCTCCTCCTGCTTGAGCTGTTCACGATCGATTTTTATTATAAAACTTCTAACAATAACCATAAAAAAAAAAAAAATTATACATCAGATCAACACTAAGGTCAGAATGTAGAAACTGGTGGATGCTCCAGAGAATCTGGTTTGGTATCAGACTTGGATAAAGCCGAATGGGCTGGGGAAGCTGGTTGTTAAACTGGAAATGGATAAAGAATGGGTTTCGTCAAGGAAAACCAACACAAGGGAGGGAAGGGAGAGGTGCCGAGGTTAATGTTACTACCATCAAAAATGATTTTGCTCAAGCACAGGGAGGACTTGGAATGAAAACCAGCATAGCATTATTTTATGGTTTTGGCTAAACATGCAAAAAAAAATCCTGGATACAAATTAACAAGATGAGAGACAGGTGGTAACAACAGAGTAACTTGCAAATTTCAAGAGACAAATATAAGCAGATGAACATCTTGCGGTACAAACTGAGGACAAAACATGCAAAACCATGAAGGGAAGAAGAGTTAGAGTTACCTTAGGGGAAAAACAATAAAACAAAGCAACGATATGGATAAGAATAAGAACGCTATCAAACCAGTCTAAAGCACACCTGATAGAATTTCTAAGCTCCTCACAGTTTCAACCAACTTTAATATCAAAAAGAGAAATAATGGCACCTGTTTGTGGAACTACACTACGTGGCACTTGCACCTTCTATTTTTCTCTTGCTTCACGTGGTGAAACCACCGATCCCACAAAAACACACCTGTGGCCACAGAGGGGACACCACTACCTTGTTTAGGCCACCAGTGACCGATTTGGACAGGAGAGGTTTCTGTCTGTATTTCCCACTGAAAGTAGATATGTAGACATGAAAAATATCTATGTAGAAAGTAGGTATGTCATTCAACATATTGAGGTTTTATTTGCTCATGTTTAACAGCTTGACAGCATAGACAGGTAATAAATTGCTCTTCTACTTTTGGATTTCAATCTAGACGATGACTCAGTTCCTTAGTAGCTTAGAACTAAATTACACAAAAACAACATGTTTTATTTTTTCCCTTTGAGAACTTCATTGAGATGCATTCATTGTGTAAAAAAACAAAACAAAACAAGAAAACCCACCATCAACAACAAAAAATATCAAAACAAAATCCCAACCCCCACTGTATCATGACTATGTCACGCCTCTTCAACAAGCGTAAGTAGACAAAATCCTGAAACACTGAATATTATACAACTACCTCATTGTGAAAATATATTTAGAAAACTTCCTCATCATTTCACTTCCACTGCTCGTTATGTTTGCTTTGGTTCTCCCCATCATTCCGCTACTTTCCTTCCCATCTCTGGGATTTATTAACTTGAGCAAACGTGGTTTCAGTATTTCTACTAAAGCCGCACTCAGCAGATGTCTAGCATCTATATTTATACAACTCTAGAACTGGTAATAAACAAGATTTTTCTGTATTGCCACACTACATTTTTTAATGAGGCATCATTCCTTGTCTCTGTTTACCAAGAATTACGTTGGCCACAACCGAGACCTTATCCCGTTTTATTACACCACAGACCAGATTCTGGCAAGCAGAATGGAAACTTCTCGTTATATACGAAGGAACGCGTAACGGCCAAGGATCGGCGTTATTCTCCCCATGCCTCTGCACGCCAGGGCTACTCAGATGCATAGAGGACGGTACCTATGGGCAGGGAGATGCCTGGGAAGGTGTAAAAGCTCATGTTTTAGAGCTTATTTCCATCCAGATCCTGACCACAGTGACTTTCAGAGGACTGTGCCAAAGCCATTTGTCCAAGACGGAGCGTGTGGTTCCTAGGTGACGTCAGATGTCCGGGCAGCCAGCCAGCTTCCTATGGAAGCGATGGCAATACTGCTAAAGTTCAAATCTAATTGTATTTAGCATAGGATTACTTATGCAAGGAGCCAGCAGCTTGCACAGGTTAGCCTGTATTTTGGAGGTTAATAAAATAAAATGTTTTGAAAACAGGCAGAAAGAGATAGAGCGAGGTAAACAGAAATCATGCTCATATTTCATTATTTCCTCTAAAGCCATTTATTCCAGCAAGGAACAGACATTAGCCAAGACAAATTCCATCCTTGCTTAACTAAGACCTGGACAGCCTATGTATGATGCAAAGCAGAGTTATTTTCTCACCTGCAAATTTACAGTTGTTCCATACCCATAATTATACCCTAAAGGTAAAGCCTTGCCCCTTCTACTCACGCTTCATAATAGGTTCCCACTGCCCCGAGGCTTTTCATAAAATTTGTTTGGGGTTTTTTCCCCCCCCTTTGAGTTCTTTCTCTTAAAATTTTTCTATGACATGAAAGAAACTCCACCCAGCCAACCAAAAAACACAAGCAGATTTAAAGACAGTTATGCTACAGGTTACCAAAATGACTGTTCCTCTTCAGGGACAATATACCATGGGTACTTCCATGCACTCTTCCATCCCTCTGCATCCATTCACTCGCTGCCTCATTTTTAACTGAAGTTATAACCACCCTTGATGGAGCACGTCGACAGACCCCTGTCCCACAGGCAGTAGGAGGTGCCACATGGGGTGGCAGTGTTCTGCTAACATGCTCACCATCATAAAATAGTTGATGGTTAACGAAGGGGAATAGGAAGCCGATGAAGTTCCTACCTGGATAAGGCAGGGCATTTAACTCAATGCGCTCACACAATCAGTGCTGACAGTGTTAATATGCTCCAAGACAGGCTTCAAAAGAGAAGAAACAGAATTAACCCAACTCCTTCCCTTCCTCTACACTTTTTTTGGCCCTGGTATCCTCTCCCAGTCCTCAGAAAGGAAATAAATACGCATTCACAACACCCCAGTTCAGATTCAGAGCGTTTCCAAGGCCTTTGCTGTCCTTTCTGATCATCCCTCTCTCCTAAAAAACAGCTCAGGAGTTCAATGACAAACAAGCACAGAAGGATGGCAGAAAAAAAAAGGCTCTGTCCTTCAGTATTAGACTCTTTCTCTTTTTTTTCTTTTTTTTTCTTTTTTTTTTTTGCCACTGCAATCCCTAATTTCTTTCCATAAATTAAATTTGGACTAAATGAAAACAGAGCAGGTAAAAAAAACAAAAAATTTAAAAAATTTTAAAAACCCAACACACCAACAAACCAAACACACACCTCAATGAATCTTTTCCTCTGCGGTATTTTTGGTATACTACAAATTTGCAGTAATGTTAATCACTCATCGTTATCGAGTATATTCTGCAACATAACGTTCAAAAAAATTCTGAAATTTTGGAGAAATTGAGAAAAATGGAGAAAATTTTTTTGAGAAAATCCAGATAAGCGATACATTAAGTTAGAGTTCTTAAATTCTACCAACCAATATTTCAGAATCTCGATCCTTTCATCTTCATTTAAAACACTGTTTTGCCATAATTTGTTATGTATTTTGCAAATGTTAGAAGAACATTAGCATATTTTATTTCAAAGCTTATTCTGCTCTCTTTATGCTTTCGCTTAGTGTACTAATTAGTGTTATTTTGTCATTTATAAGCTTTTTAATAATATTACACCTAATCCCTCTACAGTAAATGATTCACAGTCTATTTGATTGGAAATGCAAAAAATTTAGGTTGTCTATGTCCAAGTTATGTTTTACAGAACAGCCCCACCCAACATGGAACAAAAAAAACCCCAACCAACCAAACCCATCCCTGACACAAAGTTCAAATCTTTGCCAAACTTTAGGCACATATTCTCAAACAGGAAATAAAGCTTTTCAAGAAAAATTTTTAACAGGTAAAAGAAAAAAACAAAACAAAACCCAACTTACTCATTTCCCTTGCTGCTGCTTATCACAACAGCTGACCCGTTCCAGCTAATTTGGCAGGAAAAACAGTCTTACTCAATACAAACCCTCTCATGAAATATTTCAGCCTACTTATAAAAATAAATAAAATAAATAAATAGGAAGCGACTCAACTTCCCAAGCCTAGTTGTTTTTACAAAGCTTTTTGCCATTGCGACCACATTTCTATGAGGATCAGAACAATCATAAACAACTGCATTTTCGGGAGGGCCACGACCCCACTTGCAGCTCCTTCTGCCCCATCCCGAGTCACCACCTCATCGGGACAGTCCTGTGATAGGGACAGATGGACAAACAGCCCGACACGCCGGTGACACTGACATTCTCCATCTAAAACATCAAGGAACAAGGAGTATTTTCAAGTTTTGTCTACAATGGCCAAGACCAGGCTCAAATCAAAGTCCTGGGAAAAAAAAAAAAAACAAAACAAATCCAAAAAGAGAGGGAACTGGGATCTGCAACTCCAGACTGGCTTTTACCCATGGAAAATGCAAGCTGTGAGAAGCTGGTTTTGGGTGAATTCTACCAGAAATCACCACTAATTGAGCCCATCTTCAACCACTTGCAGTTATTCTGCTTGCACCAATGCTCATACATGGAGGGGCTTGCACAGATATTTACTGTATGATTCTTCCACTAAATTCGTATAATAAGAGATGGTCCCACTATTTAGAGATTTATAAGTGTCAATTAACAGGGCCTTTCAAGTTTCCACATGATGAAAATAGGATATCAGATCCAAATATTCTGCTTTGTAAACACTTCTTGGCTTAATAAGATGTTAGGGGGGAAAAAAAAGGCCATGAATACAGGCTAGAAATCCTGAGCTGCCTCACAACACGACAGCCACACAAAGGATGCTTTACAGTGAGCATTTCAGAAATTGCCCAGTTTGGTCTATATTTTATTTTGTTAGACCACATTTTGTATAATTTTGGACCACAGTGACGCAGAAAAAATAAATTAATAAAGAAATAAAAATTAGATATAATTTTTAGCAATTTATAACCACGTAGATACATTCATTCATCTTAAAATCAGGCCCAAGGCTGCAGGCACAGATTTAACTCTGCTTTTTCCTGCTTATACATTATGGACTGTAATGTGATAAATATATAAATACAATAAATAAATAATATATATAACCACAAAGTCGCACACTCTACTGCAAATAGGATACAGCACCCTCCGGTGACCCTGGAGAAGGCAGGATGCTCCATGTTTGAGCCATGCCTTCTTTTTCCTCCCCCTGTTCCACTTCCATAATGGTCCAGCACTTATTTTGCAGACTTTTTATACAGTCACCTCTCTAAGGTATGTAAATAATTTAGTCAACAGTAATGCATTATGCAATTTATTTCCAGCCAACAGCACAGCCCTCGTTAGGTGCGATTCATGGGAAGAAGTTGTTAATTATGGTAATTCATCTGCAGACCGAGGTGAGCAATTTTGCTGTTATTCTCCCATCCTACTTAATATGCACACGCTGGAGAAGAGCAGTTAAATGGCAACTTCCAAAACTGACATCCCAAGCCCTGATTCTCTTAAGGAGCTCTGAAGCCCGGGGCTTTAACACCGAGCTACAGCAAACACCACTTCTGGGAGGTGAAGGAGCTGATTTACACAGAACAACTTGCAAGATGAGGAGGGTTTAAGGTATTCTACTTGAATAGACCTTTACAAGATCCTAGAAATAATTCTATGCTATTGTATTGCACTATTTGTGGGATGGTATGTGATCGTATAATTAGAGATCATATAGTACATTCACACAAAGAATACTTAAGGGTTTGCCGGAGGGGGTGGGGTAAGGGGGGGAGCTCTTTTAAAAACCAGAAAAATCACATTATCTGGAAATTCAGAGCTAATCTCAACAACTCCAAAATGCTACCAGAGCGCTTTTCCTTCACAAACTTTAGAGGAATACATTTCAGGCCTGAGGAAAAATGAGTTCCAAACAAAACCAGCTGAAGTTTCCAGTCATTAAGACATATCTCAGCTTATTTTCCTTTAGACTTTCGTGCGGGTATTAAAAATAATGATAAAAATTTATGAACTGCAGCTCTGATTGCAATGATGGGGAGCAAAGATGGAATTATCTCAGAACCAACAGTGAAAGAAGCGCTCTGGACAGGGGCTAGAAATATACCATGGGTTTGGAAGCAAAACCAGAGGAGAGGAGCCAGTGAAGGGCAGGTCTCAGAGAGACACAGGAGCATGGAAGCCTCCTGGAGAACCGCTGTGCACAAGCATGTTCCTTCTGTTTGGGGGGAAGCCTCCAGTCTCATGTCCTGTCAACCTGGTCCAGAGGCCACCTGGATTGTCCTCTCCATGAAACCTCCTTTGGGGTATCTCAAGAACCAACAGCCTGACCCAGCACATGCCCTTCAGCAACCTTTAAAGAAGAGTCCTTCATCTTGGGGTTCTTCTTCACTGCACCTTGCCTCCACCCTTCTCTTTTCTTTCTGTCTGCTGGCTCCAGAAACCACATTGCAAAAGGATCCAGGCTGCGTAACTTGGAAGAACACAAATTCCAGAAGGGCAGCCTTCTGCCAAATCCCTGCCCTCCCGCAGGAAGCACAGTAAATACTGCAAAAATCACCCAAGCCCCACTCACTCCGGGGAACGGGCAGCCAACCCAGTGCAGTGCTTGGTCTTCAGGCCACAAACCAACCCTCAAAACCTGCAATTAAATGCTTAAGGTCATCATAACTTTCCACAGTCACAGCTTTAACGACAGAAGGCACAGCAGTTTGACATAAGTGTCTTGAAGGTCTCTGTGTCCACACAGGCAGGCAGAAATTCAGTTTCCATTTTAATTTTAACCTCATACGCTTTGACAGAGCTGCAGGACTAAACCATTAGTGCTCTCTAGACTGTTTATGACTGACTACATATGCTAGGATATGTTTTGCCAAAACTCAGAGTGAAAATAAAAGCCAGCGTTCAAACAGCACAAAACTTCAAAAACCAAATAAACAACACATTGCAAATATTTAAGTCTACCAAGCAAAGGCTTCTTCCATAAATTTCAACATTTAAACTGGCAACAAAGCATTTCAGACAGTGAAACAAATGACTGGCTAAAAAAAATGCTACCTCCATCATCATCCTTTTAAAATGTTCATTTTTCTGTTGTCCTGAAACACACACAGCACTCAAATTATAACACAACAAATGCAGGTATCCCCACCTATTTAAAACAACAACAACAAAAAAGGAAACATTAAATTTAAACCTTTTTACTTAACCCAAGACTAGAAAACTGTCAGCCCTGAAAATTAGTTTCGCAGAGCCTTAATGCAGCTGAAAATGGCTTAACTTGCTAAACATGACAAGCAAATTCCGAAATAAAGGGAAACCCTTTCCCTCAACACGCACACTAATATTTTTCTTTCCTGAAGGCTGGATCACATCCAGGGAACCTGAATTGACTTCAATGGGGCGATAATGTATTTCTTACCAAGAACATGCAGATTGCCTCAGAATACGAGAAAACGGTTTGACCAAGAAAGGGCTTCACTCAGCTCTTTTAAAAATACTTAAGGGTCAGGCATAAAAGTGATTTATTACTATTTTTTTAACAATTAGGGCTGTATCTGCCGATATATAGATAGATATCACACTAAATAGGAACGAGACTCATTCTGGAGTCAGTCCAAAATTCAGGCTTTTAACTTCAAGCCACACTACCTGGTGAGTGGAAACACACTCTTGTAAAGTTTAAGGGATTTACTGAAGTGCTAGGAGGATTTGCTTTTCAAATTAACCAGAGGATACTTCTCAGTGTAGTGCACGGCGAAAATAAGAAAAGTCACAATACAAAAGCACAATTTACAATGGCAAAACCTGAAAGTATATACCTTTAAGTACCGTTCCCAAGCTAAAAAGATTTCCCCAAATTAAAACACCCCCTAAAATTTCATTTTCCAAACGAAGACTCTCATCAGAAAGCAACGTCCTACCTTAGGACTGCACAACTTGTGTAAGCATTTCTCATGACAAGACCTGCAAAGCTCTACCTGCCCGGGGCATCCAGCTCTGCCAAGCGAGGAAAAAAATCACTGCTTCTTAGTGAAAGGCATTAAAAAAAAGATTTTCATACAAGCTTGTAAATTTCCTTCACTATAAATTTATAAACAAGACTCATTTAGGAAGCTATTAAGGAAAACCTGCCCAAGTAGAACTGCCAGCACATGACAGAGATTATGTCACCACTTATATATGGAGGACACATAGGCTGGTGTCAGACTGGCTTGGCTGTTTGCTGGCCCACCACAGTCTGCGAAGACTTTGGCAAAGCTGATACAAGAAGTTCATGGCCCAACTTTACTCATTATAAATCCATTCCTATGGAAAAGTTACAGTTCACTGCCACCTTCATGGGAACAACGCGGGTGTTTTTGCTGAAGCAGATTACAGCTTGACCCCACAACCACTTGGATTTTACTACATACACACCCCAAAGAGCAGTATGTTTTAATGCACTCCTTCCAGAGATGATGTCTGTAGGACCAATAAACCACCATAACAGCATGGCAGAGGCATCAATAAAACATGACAGAGGACAGAAACCTTCCAGAGAAGCTCACAGAGTTCCACCTGTAGCTTTCGTTCCACCAAGAGCTCAGGGGTCCCACCACCCTGTTCCCATCTCCGCCACCAGGACAAGCAGCTGTTTGCCCAGCTGTGCTCTGAAACCCAGCCCTCAAGTGGCTGCACCAAAAAAGTTCAGCCCTTTCCCCCTCCCACAAAGAGCTGCCAGGGCCTGGAAAAGGTGCAGGAACCTCAAAACTTCATAAAAGGTTTCATCTCCACGTTACCAGGACACAAACATGTCTAACTGTATGAACCAAACAGCCTGATTTCAACAGGATTCCCGATCACACATGGGCACTATCAACAAGTATTTCCAAAGCAAAGGACCATGTTTTGTCCACAAGCACAAAACCCATGAATGCAAAAGGAGCACTTGCCTGAACTAAAAACTCCAAGAAAGCAGAGGCTGAAAAATAAAACAAAAGCCAGTGTAAACTGCTAGGCAGGCTTTCACCAGAAGGTCTCAGGGTACTGAACTGGTCTGAAAAAAAGCTCCTGTGAAGTATTAAATCACTGGTGCATGGGTAAATTTGTTAATCCATTTGCTAAGGTCACACAGAGGCAGAAATAGCAGATAATCCCGACACCAGCTTTCTGTCCTAATCATTATGTGGACAGAAAATCTTCAGTGATGTAAAAATAAAACCAAAAAGAAAGCAAATACAGTTATCTGTTACATACAGATATATTAGGTCAACCCAGAAAAGTAAAACTGCAGGTGTGGGGAGCGGAGGTGTGTCTCTGAGGATGTGCTGCAGATGTCCATGAAAATTTAGAGAGAGAATTTATAACCAGAAAGTAATTTTGTAATTCCCTTCCATTCAAGCAGTCCCTATGAAGAGAATTGTGTAGACAAACTGCAGCCACGATCAAAAAAAAAAACCCAGTCTGAAAACCTCGAAGAGTAATCCATGGGATACATCCCATTACTCTATAGTAGCCACAACAGGATGCCAAAACCTTGCCACTCATCCTGCATTGAAGCTAAAGCAGTATTTTACAGACTGCCCATAAACCACCAAAACCAGACAAGCCTTCTAACACCAAAAGGGCAGACGGACACACAGCCAAAGTTGTCAACGTGACAGCTTCTACCAGCTTTAGTGCCATTCTGTATTAAAGCATCCTGGTAATACCCACCACGGAGCTCTGACAACCTAAGACCGTTTTGGTGAGTGCCCTTGTAGAAGTATAAAATACATGGCAAGCAGCAGTTTCTGAAGAGGAAAAAGCAAGACAAAAAGAGGAAAAGTTACTCTATGAATTCAAAATACTGAACCAGACGATGACCTACATTGGCATTATTAAGATGTACTAAAAATAACAACGTAATAAAAATCACCGTAGGCAGGGAAGACTAATCTTTCTGTTCTTCCTTAGGAAAAACTCACGGCAATTTCAAGGGGAATTCTCCCCCAGATACAGCTGGATGACTACATCCACGGGCCAAGCCAGTATTTATTACCTCCATCTTAGTTACACTCCACACATTCACATTCCAGGAATTTATAAACAGCAAAAGCAATTTCAAGGCGATCCACAAAACTCTGACCTTGGTAGGGATGAGGTTCACTTATTAGCATCTCAAGCATCAAGGCTTTTCCGGTAAAGGGCATATTTTTGAAAGACTTTCAAGCAAAGATCTTTTACTGACTTTCCCAAAAAAGCATTCCCTCTGTTCCGAGTGCATCTACTTCAGAGACCGAGTGAGAGCCATAGGTGTCACCGGGCAACAAGGTACGAGAGGTCACAGTGCCTTATTCTCTTTATTTTCTTAGGTTCTGGAGAACGAGCTACCAAATAAAAATAGTGCTCAAATACTGAGCAACGGAGTGTTTCACACAGTTCCTGGACGAGAACTCTTTCACAGACGACCTTTCAGGTCCGAAGTGGTGGTTCCGCATGCTCCTCCGTTCAGAGCAGGACAAAAGGGCCTGTGGGCACGTCCCAACTCGGGGTCTCAAAGCCCTGTTTGTTCACCCAGAACAAGGGGGCATGTGACTCCGCGACACGTCCCACAATAAAAAAAACCCAAAAACAGTAAGATAAGGCTCTCACTGATTTCATCACGACTGCCTTGGATTTTGCTAATTGTAAGTCACAACGTCGATAAAAGCCTAGCGTAGGAAACGCCTTTATTTTATAAAAAGCCCAACACAAACCTCATGCAAACTTCCTCAGATTTTTGCTTTTGGATTAAACACACCGCCTTCCCACCGCTCTAAACCTCCGCCTGACTTTGTCAAGAGTTCACTCAATGTTTTATGCCTAAAGCCAAGATTATTTTTAATCAAATACAGGCACTGCCAAACTTTGTCCCTCTGCTCCATGTCCCACTCATTGCCAGTGCCACAGACTGAAAAATGACATTTACTACCCGGGTTTAACTGCCCAAACCCATCTCACCACCCCCTCTGGATCAAGAGGGATACAGGAGATCGAGTCCCGTACGTAAACACGACTAAAGTTTGGAGAAAAGGGCAAGAAAGCAGAGCAGCAGAAATAAAAAGGCACAAATTCGGCTTAAAGAACTGACAAAATAAAGTCCAAAATGACTAAAAGTAGAGAAAAAGCCCGGGGAGAAAACAAAATGAAACAAAACAAAACAAAAGCAGGTGAGAGGAGATTAGAAAAATCAAATAAAGCCTTAGGAAGGGATAATAATTAAATGATGCAAACTGTCAGGGCTGAGACAAAACACCCCAGTATATCAGATTAATTTGCCACATTCACGCTGCAGCAGCGAACAAGAAAGCAGAGCCAAGCCGAGGAGAGGGCACGACCACAGTGACCACTGGAAGGGGTTAATTTTAAAAGTTTTAAAAATTTAAATTTAAAATTTTAAAAAGGAAATAAAAAGAAAAAGAAAGCACCACCTTGCACCACTTGTGTTGTAATTACACCAGGGAGGGCTTGGGGGGTTATTTTACACACACAGAACAGCTTTAGCCCCAACAGCACCAAACTAACAAATAAAATAAGCAGCAACAGACACACAGAACTAGATTACAGCTTCGAACTTTCACCATTTACAGTAACACTGATGCAAATGAAACCTGACTAATCTGATCTCCCAACATGTGTTTTCAAAAAATAGCGCATTTCTTTCTTTTAATCTTGAAAAGAAAAACCAAAAACAACAAAAAAACCCCAACCAAACTCAGTTTCCCGAGTGGGTAGTTACAAACCATAGCCGGGAAAGTGGGAGGCACGTGAAGCACGTAAGTAAGATTTCCCATATTCCAACAAGCATCGTTGCAGCTTTCTGGAGCTCTTCGGCAACGTTCACCACACACGGGCCTTGCTGCTTGGCAATCTCAGCGATTTCAAACAACAGAGAAGCTCAGCCCTCCATAACGGACCTTCTCTTAGCCCAAATCTGAACCCACGTTTCACATACCTCCCCCCACCAGTCACTCCCATGAAGTCACCCACAGTGTCAAAGAACGAGTCATAACACATCGTAAGTGTTTTCCCTGGCCACCTCTGAAAGCTTCCATCCCTTTATCTGCCGTATAATTTCTTAAATTCTTCTAAGAGTTTCCATCAAGACACGTGGGATCTTTAAAAGTCCAGTACAAGCAACCAGCACTGCTCGAAGGTGGGACCACGGCTCCGGTGAGACCAGGCACGGGGACAAGGAGAAGGGACTTGCCACGAATATCGAGTTTGGTGGTTCCACCACCAGCCCACAGAACCACCCAGAGAGCAGAGGGGTTATTTTTTACACCACAAGCAATGCCCATCTATCTTACCAGAAAATATTATATCCAGGAGAGCCCAACGGGACAGCTGAACAACGGTCAAGGAGGTTTTTTGTTTGTTTTCTTTAAGGGAACAGACTCCTAGAACTTAATTTCTCACGTATTTATCTGGGCTATATGTACTATAAGAAAGAATCTTACAGAAAGGGCCTTGATGAACTAGAAATAAATAATCCGTATCAAAATAACCTTGCACCAGTAGACAGGAAAGGAAACAACTAACAGGGACTTTGCCAAGAGTAAGATAAACACATTGACATTTCGAATGTAATCAACAGCCATTCAGAGTCTGCCCTGGAAGACAGTCCTAGAAACACAAAGCATTTTTCTTACAAATATTTACTATAATGATGAAAGCTGTTAAAAAAAAAAAAAAAAAAGAAAAAAAGTTGGTTTCTATTAATCAGCTACATTTAGATATCAGTTCTTGCTATCAGATGGTGCTCACCAAAACTGCTTAGTAGGCTGTTTCATTGTATTTTTGCTTAAATTTTATCACAACGCAACATATTGAAGTTTAGTATTTCTGCTTTTTTTTTTTCATCTTACACAGCGTTAGAAATTTCCAGTTTATGCAAGACCCACCAGATCGTGACATTTCGTTGTGCATTTGAAATAACGTGAAAATGCACCAAAAAAAAAAAAAGGTACGATGCCCACAGCAGCAGAATATTCACGTCATACAGAGAGTCCCCCAGACCTGTTGCATTAGTGAAGGGAAACAGCTAATCCACTGCCACCCGAGATACGTTTCTAGCACAATTTATTTGACGTCAGCATTAATAGACGGTGGGACCACACCGCTCCTCATTCTCCTCCATCCACATCTGTGCCAGCTCTGCTTTAAAAGTATACAAAAAAACCTATTAAATCCAAACAAACGTAACCCCGAAGTAAATATGTTACAGATACTGTGTTCAATTCTGGAGTCCTCAACAGAGAAAGGACATTGAACTGTTGGAACAGGTCCAGCAAAGGGCCACCAAGATGATCAGAGGGATGGAGCACCTCTCCTCTGAGGACAGGCTGAGAGAGCTGGGACTGTTCAGCCTGGAGAAGAGAAGGCTCTGGGGAGACCTGAGAGCAGCCTTCCAGGATCTGAAGGGAGGTCCAGGAGAGCTGGAGAGGGACTCTTGGTCAGGAAGTCTAGTGACAGGACGAGGAGTAATGGCTTTAAATTGGAAGAGGGGAGATTTAGATGAGATATTAGGAAGAAGTTCTTTGCTGTGAGAGTGGTGAGGCACTGGAACAGGTTGCCCAGGGAAGTTGTTGATGCCCCATCCCTGGAAGTGTTTAAGGCCAGGTTGGATGGGGCTTTGAGCAACCTGCTCTAGGGAGAGGTGTCCCTGCCCATGGCAGGGGGGAACTTGATGATCTTGAAGGTCCCTTCCAACTCTAACCATTCTATGATTCCATATCATCATGGCAAAAATCCACTGAGAGTCTGTATTTAGGAATGCGTATTTGTGTTGATATCCAAGCAAAAATTTCTGTACTGGAGAAGAATGTTGACATCCACACAAAAATCAGCTGTGATTCATTGTTTAACAGTTGTCTTCCCTTTCCAGAGCACCGCAGACTGAAGGACACATTGCCAAACTGAAAGCTCCAATACTTCCTTTCACCTAATATAGGACAAATAAATACACTTCCACAGCTTCTATATCTTGCATGCCCTACTTTTTTGACCCAGATCTCTTGTTATTTCCCCCATAGGTCTATACACTATCAAAACTAATTTTATTTTTTTTCCCCCACAAATTTAGACTTAACCTAAAAGTGGAAAAGTTCTCATCATTTCTGGGAGCTAACAAGACCTGGAAGCGGGGGGAGGATCAACACAGACTGTTCTCCAACACAATCAGATGATACCAAGCTCGGTGGCGCGGTTGACACGCTGGAGGGAAGGGCTGCCATCCAGAGGGACCTGGACAGGCTGGAGAGGTGGGCTAATGCAAATGGCATGAAGTTCAACCAAGCCAAGTGCAGAGTCCTACACCTGGGACGTGGCAATCCCAGGCACAAATACAGGTTGGGCAGAGAATGGCTGGAGAGCAGCCCTGAGGAGAAGGACTTGGGAGTGCTCATGGATGAGAAGCTTGTGAGACCCCACCTGGAGTACTGTGT
>VXBW01000873.1:323582-345761 GCA_013400375.1 Thinocorus orbignyianus
GCCTTCCGCGGCCCTCAGGGGCGGACCGAGCAGATCCGCGGATCCCTGAGGGCCGCGGAAGGCCCGAGCAGGCCCAGGCGGCTTGTGAGGAGACCCGTGTGGGGATTTCTAGGAAATCCAACAGCTTTTCTGTAAATACAGGATTTAACGTGGTGTGGGTTTAGGTTTTTTTTATTTTGTTTTGTTTTGTTTTTTAACTTTCCGGGTACCTGGTGTGGGTAGATGTGAGGAGGGGCTCTGCGAAGCTTTACGCTCAGGCCCAGCTCCCCTTACTGCCTTTACCTTGTAATTTAATTTATTTAATGAAAGTAATAACCCTCCACCGAGTAATCACAGGGTGTTCTTACCTGGGAGCTACTCATTTTTGAGAGTTTCAGTGCCATTTGTCATTTACGTGGCAGGTTTCCTCAGCTGAAAGGCTATTCAACATTTACATCCCAAGTTTCTTCCATTTTTTTTAGAACTTAAATGCTATTTACCATTTATATCACAGGTTTCCTCGAATTTTTTATAATCAAAATTCCCTTTAGCATTTATATCGTAGGGTTTTTGTCAATTCTTTACAGTCAAAATGCTCTTTAGCGTTTATATCACAGGGCTGGTTTTTTCAATTTTTTAAAATCAAAATGCTCCTTGGCATTTATATTGCAGGTTTCCACAAGTTTTTGGAATTGAAATACTAGCTGTATCACAGATTTCTTCAATTTTTTTTGAAATGAAATACTATTTAGCATTTATATCGCAGGTTTCCCCAGATTTTTAGAACTGAAACGCTACTTACATCGCAGGCTTCTTCGATCTTTTTTAGAAATGAAATATTATTTAGCATTTATATCGCAGGTTTCCCCAGATTTTTAGAATTTAAATGCTATTTAGTGTTTATAGTGCAGGGTTTTTTAAAATTTTTTAGAATCAAAAAGATATTTTGCATTTAAATGGCAGGTTTCATTGAATTTTTGGAATTGAAATGCTAGTTATATCTCAGATTCCTTCATTTTTTTTAGATTGAAATTCCATTTAGCATTTATATCACAGGTTTTATCAAATTTTTAGAATTTAAATGCTACTTACGTTGCAGGTTTCTTCAGATTTTTTTAATTGAAATGCTATTTCGTGTTTATATTGCAGTTTCCTCAAATTTTCAGAACTGAAATGCTGTTCAGCATTTATATCGCAGGTTTTTTTTGCATTATTAGAATCGAAAAGCTGTTTAGCATTTATATTGCAGGTTTCCTCAAATTTTTAGAATTGAAATGCCATTTATATGGTTTCTTCGATTTTTTTTTTTATAATTGAAGGGCTATTTAGCCTTTATATTGCAGGCGTTTTCAGTTTTTTAGAATCAGAATGCTCTTTAGCATTTTTACCGCAGATTTCCTCCAATTTTTAGAACTGAAATGCTACTTATATCCCAGATTTTTTTTTTAATTTTTAGAATTGAAGCGCTATTATTCTTATTGCCATTTTTTTTGACTTTTTAGAATGGAAACACTGTTGTTTATCCCACAGGTTTGTTTACTTGTTCAAAGGGAGCTGCGTTAATCAGAACCACGTTCCTCACCGGGCAGCAATTCCCATCTGGAATTATTTTTGCAGTCGCGTTTCACCCTCTCGGGCGCTGCTCCAACACCCTCACGTCTGGACACTGGTGCACAGTCTCAAGGAACCACAAACCATGCACAGATCTGATGTTAAAACCCGGGATGCCATTCCTGCCTTGGTCAAAGGTTCCACCAACCCAGGTCTGGTGTTGCCCGAATGGGTCCTCCACATCACCACCGGGCTTCGGCAGAGCTGGCTTTTACGGGAAGGTAGAGTAGGGGCCACAAACACAGCTCTTTTTTTAAAAAAAATATTTTTTTTTTGTTTTAGTGAACAGAGCTTGGCATTGCTGGGGAATGACACCAAACTTAAAAGCAGCAGTCTTGGAACTAAGCGTGGATTTTACTTTGAACCTAAGGATAGATTTTACCCACCTGAGCTTCATCTCACAAGCAGATGGGAGCTCCGTGTCTCCACAAAGCCTCCGTGACAGCAGATGGGAAGGTCTCTGGGTGTAGGATCACCTCATAGTGCTGTCTTAATTTTTTTTCTTCCCAGGGTCAGGCCTGTGTGCTTTTCCTCCTTTCATGAAGAACAATATCATTTAATTCTGAGAAAGCCCTGACCTTCTTGCTCTCTACAACTCCCTGGAAAGAGGTGTCGAGAGGTGGGGGTCCATCTCTTCTCCCAAGTCACAGGCAGTGGGATGAGAGGAAATGGCCTCAGGTTGCACCAGGGGAGGTTCAGCTTAGATATTAGGAAAAATGTTTACACTCAAAGGGTTCTTAAACCTTGGAACAGGTGGCTGTGGCACCAGCCCTGGAGGCATTTAAAAGCTGGGTTGACATAATGCTGTGTGACATGGGTTAGAGATGTTTTTTTCTAGAGTTAGGTTGATGGTTGGACTTGATGATCTTAAAGGCCCCTCCAACCCAGATATTCCTACAATTCTATGACTTCCCAAGTTATGAGGAAACCAAAGTCTCTCTAGAAAACCAGGGAGCACGTTTGTGTATTTGCAGACCACTTGGATGTTCAACATATCTGTAGCAATTTTGATGGTCCAAGTGGACCATTCCTCTTCTCAGTAACAGCGTGTAGGTTTTCTGCTTCAGGTATGTAAAGACACAATAGTTTTTGAAGACCAAATCCAGTCCAATCCCACAACTAGACCACTTTGCTGAAAATTGGGACACGTAAAAAGCAGGGCAGGGGGGGGAGGTCGCAAGGGACTCATTAACACCTTCCTACCTCATAATCTTAGATCAGTCCATGCTTCTAAAGGAGTTTAAAATCTTGATACTCTGAATGATTTATTTCCCAGGTAAAAGATAACCAGTAAGAGTGGGTGGAGGAAGGGAGAACAGGATGTAGCCTCAGGCGAGAGGAAAGCAGATAAGGACCTCATACAGGGGACACCAAGGACCTGAAGAAGGGCAGGGGAGGAGCTGTGAGAAGTCTGTGAAATAGGAACGGGAGGTGTAACGTTCAGAAAGGTGGTGTGAGAAATGGAGGAGGAGGGAAAACCCCTCCAGTGCGTGCTGTTTGGCCCAGGGGAACTAAGAACACCTTCCTCATCCATCTGCTGAGCTGAAGGCATCTGGCAGAAGGTTTCTGTGGTCTAGCCTTCTCCAGATGTTCAGTTATGACTCCGAGGTGCCAGGCTCTCGTTTTTAACACCACGATGACGTGTGTGGGTACCCGAGCGGGTGATTACCTGTGTATACCACCTACTCTGCAGAATCCACACAGTGCTTTTGGGCCCATTGATGCTTTCATAATTGTAACCCCATCCCTTTCATTGCTGTTTCCTTTTCTTTATGAAGGTGACCACCTTGCAGGACTGCACCAAAGCAGTTGAATCATAGAATCATAGAATCATAGAATGGTCAGAGTTGGAAGGGACCTTCAAGATTATCAAGTTCCAACCCCCCTGCCCTGGACAGGGACACCTCTCCCTAGAGCAGGTTGCTCCAAGCCCCATCCAGCCTGGCCTTAAACACTTCCAGGGATGGGGTATCAGCAACTTCTCGGGGCAACCTGTTCCAGTACCTCACCACCCTCACAGTAAAGAACTTCTTCCTAATATCCAATCTAAATCTCCCCTCTTCCAATTTAAAACCATTCCCCCTCGTCCTGTCACTAAACTTCCTGACAAAGAGCCCCTCCCCAGCTCTCCTACCTCCCCAGCTCTCCTTGAGCTTTAGACTTTGTGGTTCTGTTGCCCAAATGGGCAGCTGGGCTCCCAGTTACTGGGGCTGTTTCCAGTACAAGAGGGAAGTTCTGGCTTTCAGAGGTTTCCAAGAACGGATGTTGGGCAACGTGGGGCAGTTGAGCAGGTCGTGGTTTACAGCAGGCTGTACGGTGAGCGAGCAGAGCTGAGGGAGTTGGCTTTGCCTTGAGCTGGGAGAGGCACTTTTAAACAATAACTGGTTTTAAGTTTCCTTTCCCAAACTCTCCTGGTAGCAAGAAAGACGGCACCCAAGCCTAACTTTGGGATTAACCAGAGTGGGCCACCAGGTCTTGGTTTATCTGTGTGTTTGAATAAAAGCATGCCTTCAAGGGGCTGCAGCAATACTGTTGGTTCACCTTCTACCAACCCAACTGCTGGGAAGTCTTCTCACAGCCACATTTGTCAGATACGGCCTTAAAAGAGTTGAAATTACTCGTAGCAGCGAGTGCTCGGCCTCCAAAGCACATAAAACCAAATATTTGCAATAACTGGCCCTGTGTTTGCACAGCCACCAAGCTCACTGCCTGAACTCCATAAATAATAGTAGCTGGCACTCACAGAGTGGTTTCCATTTTCAAAGCACTTTAGTCAGAACCTTTGACACCTCTATGGCCTTTTACATCTTTACAAGAATTAATTAATCCTCCCGGTGTCCTGTGAGATAGGTACGCCCCGCACTAATAACAACAACAATAATTAATAATTCATGCCTTTCTACTCAAAAAAAAAAAATCACTTGAGGGATTAAAATGCATCTGTAATACTTGGGTTTTATTAACATTTTTCCAGCAAATAATAAAAGCCACGGTATTGTGTTAAATCTATATCATATCTAGCCATAAATCTCTTGCAGATCGGGGCGAGGCTGAAGGCCCAGTGAGAAACCAGTAGGAATTTGATGACTGGCTTCAGAGAAGCAATCTCAAGCCCAGCCCACCACCCAGCCGAGGTGCCAGAACGAAACTGGCAGTGAGTAAATAAACACCAGGGAAGCAGGAAGGCTCTTTGTTCGTTTTTAGTGCTCTTGTTGATGCACAGGCTCCCCCCAAGTTACGGGACCCCATCCTGTACAAACACAGCACCGAGAAAAGGCAAAGCTCTTACAGGGTGACTCAGCACCGCCTTGTGCAACAGGGAGAGCAGGGACAAGTCTGGCCAACACCAGGGCAAACCCTTTCCCTCGTAAAAATTACCATCTTGCCTTTGATATGCAGGCAAGCCCCAGTTAAACCTGATATTTTAAACAAGCAGGATTTAAACTCTGGTGACTGGAACCAGAGGAAGGGGCAGGATCCCCCCGGGGGAAGCAGGGATGGGTGCTGGATCAAGCTCCCTGCACTGATGGTTCCATTCCCTGCAAAGATGCTTTATTTTTTTTTCCAGTTTGTGTTGCAAAATGGATTAACGTAAACCTCAAAGGCAGCTTTAGTCCTAATAATGCTGCCACACCAGGAAAAAAAAATGGGAAAGAGGAGATAAAGATGCACCCACACCCCAGCAGTTTCCCCTGACGACTTGTGTGTCTACAAACTAAACCTGGAGCACTTCACGGTTAAGGGGCTGTCATACTCTTAAGGCTTATTTCTTTTTTCCCTTTAATGTGAGAAAGATATGAATGTTAAAAAAACAAGCTTTAAATGATTTGTCTTTGAGTTGTACGTACCAAGAAAGGAAACAGAAGTTCATCAGTTCAAAGGGACCAGTTTGATTCTTTTTTGCAGCTGCTGACAGTGGCTGTTTGCTGGGGAAGGGACTTGTTTCTGAGTAGGGAGCATCTTCTGCCGCTGCCTTGGTGCACCAATCGATCAGTCATTGATCACGTGGTAAAAAGTCTCTAATGTGATTAACATGCCTGTAGCACTACTTTTTCTTTTTTATCAGTTGCTTTAAATTACACCCGCACAGATACGTTGTAGATCTCCACGAGGCAGAGAGGATTCAATCCCAGAACAATCATCTCGTTGATACACTCACCCGGATCGATCCGGGAGCCTTCTGCTTCCCAGAATAAACAGCAAGAGCAGAGGAACAGCGAGACCAGCTGAATAGTCCCTCATTCATCGGCACTTGATGAGCTGTGGGAGCCAAAGCCATGAAGTGGCTGAAGTGTCCTGAAGCTCAGGACACAAGTTACACTGCTCAGAGCATGCTTAGTGCTGCTCTGAATCACAGAATGGTTAGAGTTGGAAGGGACCTTAAAGATCATCCAGTTCCAACCCCCCTGCCCTGAACAGGGACACCTCCCACCACACCAGGTTGCTCCAAGCCCCATCCAGCCTGGCACTGAACCCCTCCAGGGATGGGGCAGGGTCTGTGGATGCTTCACACAGTGGTGGAGAGGAACTGGTGAACTGGGAAAGATGCAGACACAAACCTGACTCCAGAAAGCAAAGTCGGGCTGAGCCCTGCTGGGTTGGGGCATCGCAGGTGTGGGCCATAGTTTTGACATCAACTGGGGTTGTTTCCTGGAGAGGTGACGCTCCCACAGCCGACACCATGACAGCAGGGAGGCTGTTGTCAAACAACCAGCGCGCCCAGCAACGCACAACCAGGCCACCCAGTTCCTGCAGTAATTCATTTAAGACAGAGTGAGCCAAGTTAAAGACATGGGAACAAATTCATTTTTTTGGCTTTAATCGCTCTCTAAGGATTGTTTTAGCTTTCTCCCTCCCCTCCCTTGTTTTTTTGTTTGTTTTTTTTTTTTGCAGTTGGATGTGTAAATATCCACATTTCTTTAAATGGAAAAGAAATAAATAATGTTATTTCTAAAACAGAAATACCAGAGAGGGCCCTGTTAACTCCGCAGTTATAGCCAAGCTCCCCTCGCAGCAGGGTTGTAACTCAAGATGTTACATCCCCCAATGCCTGAGCAATCCAAACTTGTTTTATTTTAACAAGGTTACGAAAAAGGGTGTGTACCAGCAGCTATCACACACCTCTGAAGTTTCAAGCAAGACATTATCTGGCTCTGGTGTGAGATCAAAACGGATTATCTCACGGGGACAGGATGTGGTTTCAGAAATTCAGCCTTGTCAGTGTCTTCGTGATTCATAACATCATCTATGTTGCTGTGCAGAGTAAATAAAGGTAGAAAAGGTGCTACATTTTAGATATTTACCTTTATCTCTGTCACATACTACGTGAATATTTCCTGGCAGCCCAGGGATCCAGCCAACTTGAGGAGGATTCCTTTTTTCCTGCTTTCCTTCCATTATACCTACCTTGTTCTGGTTCTTTATGCGAACAGAGGGCAAACCCAGGGCTCTTTTCTCCCTAATCAGGGTCCTGGAAGACTCCTCATGTGGCCTTCAACAAGCTCTTTATTATCAGAACATGAGCTTCCATCTATTAAAAAAAAAAAAAAGAAAAAAAAAAGAGGACTAACACAGCTACTAATGATGATGATATTATTGTTAACACGTAATTATCTATCTCACAAGAAAATTGGGAGGGTAAATTAGTGTTTATAAAGTAACTTAAAGATGATAATATTATTTATGTGAGGGCTATACTTCACTTTCACAGCAACTCTTGAAAACCACCTTCTAATTAGGTTTTGCTAATAATAACAACGTCAAAAAGGTAAGAAATATCAGTGGGTACATTCAAAAGTCCCTGATTTTTCATGTTATTATGATACTGCGATGAGCTGCTTCCCTGTAGGTAGATGCTATACCCGCATCTAAATCTCCCCTCTTCCAATTTAAAACCATTACCCCTCGTCCTGTCACTAGACTTCTGACCAAGAGTCCCTCCCCAGCTCTCCTGGAGCTCCCTTCAGATCCTGGAAGGCTGCTCTCAGGTCTCCCCGGAGCCTTCTCTTCTCCAGGCTGAACAGTCCCAGCTCTCTCAGCCTGTCTTCATAGGAGAGGTGCTCCATCCCTCTGAGCATCTTGGTGGCCCTTCGCTGGACCTGTTCCAACAGTTTGATGTCCTTTCTATGTTGAGGACTCCAGAACTGGACACAGTACTCCAGGTGGGATCTCACAAGTGCAGAGTAGAGGGGGAGAATCACCTCCTGTGACCTGCTGCTCACACTTCTTTGGATGCAACCCAGGATATGGTTGGCTTTCTGGGCTGCATGAAGTTTTCTGGTTCATAAAATGAATGAAGTATGTGGTGGTGCCAAGCTCACCCCACAGTATAAGAGGTCGATAGAGGTTTTCCAGTCATTGGCTTTGCTTTTATTCTTTCCCCACCCCACAGGGCTGGGATTTCACCCTGGATCCCCAAGCCTTGTCCTTCACCCTGCATCACCCATGTGCTCAGCACTCAAAGCACACCCTAGATTTATTTTATACCATCCCTGCGCAGTGAAAGAGCGATTGCAGGTGCTCTGTGGCATGAGTCCAGCCAGGAGGACCAGGCCTCCTGCATTTCCCCCTTTTTTTAGGCAATTATTTACATTTTGTTGAATGTCACTTTCTTTCCATTGTATCTTTTAGGACTCCTGAAAACACCTCAAACTTCTCCAAGCCACCTGTATTCTTTGTCCCCTGCAACAACATGAGCTGTGAAGGGCTGCAGGAGATTAAACAGCATTATTTCCACAAAGCTTTTCCAATACAAGACCAAATTTTATGAGCTGTGTGAGCGTCCTGTGCAACATTTTTAGCAGGTGCATAAAACACTTGGGTAGATACACAGAAAGAGGCACTGGACTGGGTGGACCAGGGCATTAGAAACAGCTCTCAATCTTTCACGGTGCCATAATATGAGACCAAAAAAACACACACACAGAGGGAAATAAAAGCAAAACAAAACAAAAAAGAGGGATAAGAAAAATTAAAAAAAAAAAAACAACCCAAAGCACACGGTGGAAGAATGAACTGAGAATTATTTCCTCAGCTGAGCCAGTATTTCCTACGATGCGGCTTTCTGTGAGTCAGCCTTTTTGTGTCCCAGAACTTAAAATAGCAAAAGTGAGATAACAGTAGGCTCGGTGGAAATAGACATTTTCAAGGGATACAAAAAGAAATAGTAATAATAATAATAATAATAATAATAATAATAATAATAAGAAGAAGAAGAAGAAGAAGAAGAAGAAGAAGAAGAACTTCTGGAGCAGGAGCGTAGTGATCTGCTGGGAATGGATTACTGGAAGAATAGATCCACTAAGCCTAAAAAAAGGTGACACTAATATCTGAGATTGTAGGACACAGACAATCCCAGGTGGTGGGGATTTCAGCAGCTCCCCATCCCTCTTGCCAGGACCCACGGAGCTCAGCACCTTGGCTGCTCTTCCTCCCTCTCCCACAATCAGGACTGGTTTCATCCCAGTACCCCCAGCACCTCCTTTAATTTTTTCATTTGCCACTGAGAATCATAGAATGGTCAGAGTTGGAAGGGACCTTAAAGATCATCAAGTTCCAACCCCCCTGCCATGGGCAGGGACACCTCTCCCTAGAGCAGGTTGCTCAAAACCCCATCCAACCTGGCCTTAAACACTTCCAGGGATGGGGCATCAGCAACTTCTCGGGGCAACCTGTTCCAGTGCCTCACCACCCTCACAGTAAAGAACTTCTTCCTAATATCTAATCTCAATCTCCCCTCTTCCAATTTAAAACCATTACCCCTGTCACTCCACTTCCTGACCAAGAGTCCCTCTCCAGCTCCCCTGGAGCTCCCTTCAGATGCTGGAAGGCTGCTCTAAGGTCTCCCCGAAGCCTTCTCTTCTCCAGGATGAACAGCCCCAGCTCTCTCAGCCTGTCCTCATAGGAGAGGTGCTCCAGCACTCTGATCATCTTGGAACAGGTCCAGTGCAGGGCCACCAACGGTTCCATGTCCTTTCTCTGTTGAGGACTCCAGAGCTGGACACAGTACTCCAGGTGGGGTCTCACAAGCGCAGAGCAGAGGGGGAGAATCACCTCCCTGGCCCTGCTGCTCACGCTTCTTTTGATGCAGCCCAGGCTGGGGTTGGTTTCTGGGCTGCCAGCACGCACTGCCAGCTCATGTTGAGCTTCTCATCCATGAGCACTCCCAAGTCCTTCTCCTCAGGGCTGCTCTCCAGCCATTCTCTGCCTAGCCTGTATTTGTGCCTGGGGTTGCCACGTCCCAGGTGTAGGACTCTGCGCTTGGCTTGGTTGAACTTCATGCCATTTGCATTAGCCCAATGGGCCCTGGGCTGGTGGGGGGGAACTGCAGGCAAAATTCCACATCGATTTCACAGAGTTCAGGACAGGACTTCATACACTTACAGGAGGAGAGAGAATATTTCTAGAGGCAGAAGGATGGGATGGGCTAGCAATTAGGCAGGCTTGTTGGCCACATCCCAGCCTCTGGTGGCTCCTCCAGGGCTGTGCCTGCCAGAAAGGAGTTGAAAGCCCAGGATAAAATGCTTCTCCCATCAAACCCACCAGTTTGCCCATTTGCTTACACCCAGGCAGGAGAGTTCCCACCGAGAGCAAAGATCACGCACCCGCCCGTAATTATACACCAGCAACTAGGAGCAATTAGCACGCTGAAGGGGTGGAGCCCTACTGTGCTCTGCATAAAAATGAAAATCATTATTAAAATGGACCTGAAAATCAAAAAGGCATCCCGTGCTTCACAGATTTTGGCAGGGCTGGGGTTGTCTCTTCCATTCCTGATTTAACAAAGCCTCCTCCATCCACCTCAGATTTCACCTGAGGAGAATTCCCTCCGTTCCCCTATACTTAGGTGCAAAAAATTTAACATTTGCTAACGTAATTTTGCAAAGAGTGTGGACGCATGGCATTTATCTTCTCTATTTCATTCCTTCCCATCAAATGCAGGTCCCTGTTCTGCGAGAGGCAGCTCCAGATGTGTAACACAAGCAAAGCGGAGGTGCAGATCCTGCCTGGCTCCATGCAGCAGGTTATTTTTAAAGCCCAGAACAAAACCTCTGTCTCCTGAGCCTCGCAGAGGCTGGGGAGGACGGGGTGTGTGTGTGTGTGTGTGTGTGTGAATCTCGCTCCAGCCAGGCTGCATCTCACCACTCAAACTCAGGCATTTCTCTGCCAGCGCCTTCCCTCCCACCGTCGCTCAGGAATTTTTTTTAGTTTAAGAAGTCTAGGAGGACATAAAAAAAAAAGAACCCCCCAAAAAAACCTACCCAAAACAACTCCACTTCTCGTTTCCCACATCCTGTCATTAAGCAGCTGCGCTCCCAACAATGAATGATGACAAACCAGAGCAAGAGTTCTAACCGAAGCGGGATTACACTTGGCATCGCTATTTGTTATGTGGCTTTACTGGACAGCAAGACAAATGCCTGCTGCTGCCACCCTCTCCCACTGCCAGCTCTGTCCCCCGGTGACACTGGAGCCAAAGCAGCTGCAGGATGAGACCCCCCCACCAAATACAACCAAATCATGTCTGGGGTGGGGGTCTGCAGCCCGGATGGGCCCCTGTCCTGGCTTGAGCAACGCAGGACTAACTTTTCTCCTAATGCTGGGGAAATCTCCAGTTTTGGGAGACTCTAGTGAAAATATTTACTTTATAGCCATGTGGGATTCAAGGTCTCAGTGTTTTTGAGCCTTGCCAGATGCAGGGATGAGGAGGAAAGAGACCCAGGCACTTGACATAAGCTGCCAAAAAGATTATTTCATACCTTGAACCTCATAGTTAATACAAATTAGAAAGTTTGCTGCGTGGTTTCTCTCTCCCTTGATGGTGGAGGGTCCAGAGAACTTCCTGCCCCGATGCTGGGCCCCTGAGCCCTTCGCTCCCCCCCAAAACTTCAGCCCTTGCAGCATCCCAAATTGGATGTCCCCACCGGGGCTGCACAGCTCCTACCAACATAATTGGCTGGGTTAATTCTTGTGTATCTTATATTAAGATCTGGATTAATACTGGTTCTTTAGTATTATTGTTCATTATTTAGTCTTATCCCATTAAGTCTATTTGTATTTCAACAGGAGGAAAAAGACTCACGCAAGAATTCCGGCCAACAGTGCTCTCCTGACCTGGGGGGGAGAATTTTAACCCAAATCCCACTCCATTGCATCACGTTATTCCCCACTGAGTGAAGTAAAAACCTAATGAACCCACAGCTGATTAATTAGCATTGCAGAGATTGAAGTAATATCACACTTTGAACATGCACCCACTGGTAAGGATGATACATGGCTCTTAACGATGATGCCATTTAAAACCTGGAGCAGTAACTCAGCTCACATCCCGGTGTGACACAGGGAGTTGGAATTCCATGGCCTTTAAGGTCCTTTCCAGCCCAAACCATTCTAGGATTCTACATGTCTGCTCAGAAATGTTCTCGCTTCCTTCTGGAGCGTCTTTCCATGCAAACACAAGACCCATTCAGGCCGGATCACATCCGCAGGCGATGGGGAGTCAATGGGATCATTCACATTCCAAAAATCACACTCACACTGGAGCCGTCCTTTTGGCAGCAGCCACTGCTGCCTCCTTCCAGCCCAATCCCTCTCAGCTTTCGCACGTATCCCACTTCCCAGGACTCATAACAGCAACATGAAGGCCCCATTTCAAGCCTGAGATTGCAAATGGTGTTTCTATTTACTGCTGAGCATCTATTTATTCATCAAATGCATTAGGGGGAAAAAAAAATCCATTAAAGAGGAAATTAGGGACCTAATGACCTGCACCATCATCCGTACCCAGTGTTTCGGATACAGGCATCAAACACAGCTCTGCGCTCGCATCTTGTCTTGCCCGGTAACTCACTGAGTGGGAAGGACAGGCTGAGAGAGTTGAGGGGGTTCAGCCTGGAGAAGAAGAGGCTCCCGGGAAACCTTAGAGCCCCTCCCAGTCCCGAAAAAGCCCCAGGAGGGGCTTTTTCGGGACTGGAAGGGGCTATAAGGTCTCCCCAGAGTGTTCTCCTCCAAGCTGGTGAGACCCTGGCCCAGGTTGCTCAGAGAAGCTGTGGCTGTCCCATCCCTGGAGGGGTTCAAGGCCAGGCTGGATGGGGCTTGGAGCAACCTGGGCTGGTGGGAGGTGTCCCTGCCCATGGCAGGGGGGTTGGAACTGGATGATCTTGAAGGTCCCTTCCAACTCTAACCATTCTA
This sequence comes from Thinocorus orbignyianus, assembly GCA_013400375.1. Taxonomy (NCBI): domain Eukaryota; kingdom Metazoa; phylum Chordata; class Aves; order Ciconiiformes; family Thinocoridae; genus Thinocorus; species Thinocorus orbignyianus. The sequence continues at coordinate 336,363 of VXBW01000873.1, forward strand.
TGGTTCTATAATCCCCAACCTCTCTCAAACCAGCCTCTGAAGGGACCTCTGAGATGACCATGTCCAACCACACACACACAAGAACCCCCTAGGTCTCTGCCACTAGAGCATGCCCTGAAGTGCCACACTTCCTCCTTTCTTAAATACCTCCAGGGATGGTGACTCCACCACCTCCCTGGGCAGGCTGTTCCAGTGCCAGCCCACTCTCTCCCTAAAGTAATTCTTCCAAAGATCCAGTCTGAACCTTCCCTACTGGAAATTCAGACTGTTTCCTCTGGTCCTCTCATTATTCCTTTGGGAGAAGAGGCCACCACCCACCTCTCCACAACCTCCTTTCAGGTACCTGTAGAGGGCAATGAGGTCTCCCCTCAGCCTCCTCTTCTCCAAACTCAACATGCCCAGTTCCCTCAGCCTCTCCTCCTCGTAGGACTTGTTCTCCAGACCCCTCACCATCTTGGTGAGCAATAAAAACCTCTCAGCCAGGAGCTGAGCTTGGTGGCCAAGAACTTCTCCCACAACAAGGGCTGGGAGGGCTTCGCAAGCGACCAACGTGGAACTGTGAGAAGATCTAAATGCTTTCTAATAAATACTGGGGTTCTCTCTATGTCCCCCCTTCCCCCTGCACCCAGACACACACAAACTGCATCGTTCTAATTCCCTGCTAAGCTTTCTAACTCCTTCTTACATCACACGGCGTAACCAGCCCTTTGGCCCAGAGTCAGTATTTCCACGAAGCGGAGTCAGCATGAAAAAAAATAAAATAAAGTAAAATAAAATGCTTTCAAGGCACCAGGCTTGGTTTTAGCTTCTGTAATGCTCAAAAAATGTGATATCTTGGGACGGAGGAACATTGAGTGAAAACACGGCCTTTCTGGACAACTTTCAGTTCTTGCATCAAGAAACACTGGTCCCGAGAATAAAAAAAAAAAAAAAAATCAAAATAATTTAAAAAATAAAATAAAAATCATTCTCGTATTTGAGCTCGGCACCAAAACATCCATATTTTTTTTCTTTTTGTCAGGGAAGTTTATAAAAACAAATCGCTGTGGACTTGAATATATTAACTGTGGAGAAGTGGAAACTGTCTTCGCACCCTTTGGACTTTCTATAAACAACAGCAGGTTGCTGGGTACCTGTGGCCGTACCAGATAGAAGCAATTAAGGTGGCTCATGTGCCATCAAATCACTGCATCCCCATAAACTCCCCTGTTCCAGGAGCTGGGGGTGTTCAGCCTGGAGAAGAGGAGGCTGAGGGGAGACCTTCACAATCTCTGCAACTCCCTGAAAAGAGGGTGTAGTTGGGAGGGTCAGTCTCTTCTCCAAGTCACAGGTGATGGGACAAGAGGAGATGGCCTCAAGTTGCACCAGAAGAGGTTTAGGATGGCTATTGGGGAAAAATGTTACACTGAAAGGGTTGTCAAGCCTTGGAAGAGGCTGCCCAGGGAAGCAGTGGAGTCACCATCCCTGGAGGGATTTAAAACCCGGGCAGGTGTGGTGCTGAGGGACATGGCTCAGTGGTGGCTTTTCTCAGTGTTGGGTTGATGGTTGGACTGAAAAGGTCCCTTCCAACCAAGGTCCCTCCCAGTTTACATCTAAAGAAACTCCTCTACACATTTTTTTACTGGTTATTAGCAAACACTAAGTTTTATCTGCCTCTTACCATCTCGGTGCTAAGGGGAAAGTTGAAGAGTTTTCTAAGAACTTCTTAAACTGCCAACGAAAACCAGCATTAGAGATAAACTATGGTATCTGAAAAATCAGAAAATAGCTTCTCTCCCGCCGTCTTATCACCAGCAGCAGCACAGAGCTGGGAAGTGCACTTATCCTGCAGCAACTGAAGTGGAGAAAAAAGTTTGGGAAAAAATACTGGGAAGCAGGAGGCACGTTTTGGGCACCCATTGATGTGCTTGGTCTCCATCTAAAAGGGAAAGACATAATGTTTTTAAACATATGTGGTAATGGTTTTAAACTGGAAGAGTGGAGATTTAGATTGGATATTAGGAAGAAATTCTTTGCTGTGAGGGTGGTGAGGCACTGGAACAGGTTGCCCAGAGAAGCTGTGGCTGCCCCATCCCTGGAGGGGTTCAAGGCCAGGCTGGATGGGGTTTGGAGCAACCTGGTCTGGTGGGAGGTGTCCCTGCCCAGGGCAGGGGGGTAGATCTCCATGATCTTTAAGGTCCCTTCCAACTCTAACCATTCTGTGATTCTATTATAATAAAATCCCTAAAATATATCAGGATTTATCTGGCATTAAAAATTGGAAGAGATTGAAGAGTTATATTGGTTTTTTTCCTCCTTATTTTAAAGAAACACCTAATGGGGTCCAGGGGAGAGCACTTGGCTGGTTCCTTCGAGGGACTTGTGTCTTGTAGCACAAGGTTGAAGGTGCAGCTCAGGACTGTGGTGAGGGTTTTCGGACAGTGCTGGTGAGACAGAAGCTGTTTTTACTTTGGTGGAGTTATTTTGGAGCTACAGAAGAATAAATGAGACTAAGACCCAGTTTAGTCGCTCAAGCAAATGTATCTGACACTGACTTCAATAGACTAAACCCAGATTTATATCACGTTGAGCCCAGAGCCAGCGAATATGCAGCGCCGTGATAATTAGAGAAAGCAATATAGAAAAACAAATCACCACATTACGAGAAACAAATAGATCTTGGAAAAGCGCCACCTTTTCAAACTGGGCTGCAGTGGCTCGGGCTGGTCGGTGCCCATTAGATCATCCTCATGTCCAGGCATTTATTTGCTGTGTCTTAATCGTGTTGAGAAGCTCAGGCAGAAGAAAGAAAAAAGCAATTATCTTTCTCTTCATAGAACGGTGTGTTTAAATAATAATAATAAGAATAATAATAATAAACTACTGGGCCAAATAAAAAAAAACATAAAAACCACAGCAAAGTCAAGGGAAAGGCCAATTCAATCCGACACAACTTTCTCAGGCTTTCCACGAGTGTTTTCTCCGGCCCTGCACAGGCACCTCCCTCCTCCAGTTTCCCTCATCCACACAAAGCGAGAAGTTAAAGGTAAACATCTGTTCCTGCTTTGCTAACCTTTCTTTTCCTTTTATTTTTTTCCCCTCCTCTCCTTAGGAGGCTCTTACTGCTGACAAGGGCACTGCACATATTTCACTCCCAAAGATCAAGCGAGGATAAAGGGAGTGGTTTCCTGCTCCAAAAAGCAGCCCGTGCCAGTGCAGTAAATGCCGTATGAGCCTGGCTCTTCATCTCCAGCATGAATGAGAAGCCACAGCAGCCCCGGGACATGACGAGCAAGAGCTCTTAGAAATCAGGACAGCCAGCTCACCTCCAGCCCTGGCATGGCCAAGCCATCGATTTTGGCCTGCTCCTCATCGCTTGGTTCCCTGGGCATCGTTGCAGCTGGTCCAGAGGAGGCCACGAAGATGTTGCGAGGGCTGGAGCCCCTCTGCTGTGAGGACTGGCTGAGAGAGTTAGAGGGGGTTCAGCCTGGAGAAGAAGAGGCTCCAGGGAGACCTCAGAGCCCCTTCCAGTCCTGAAAAGCCCCGAGAGGGGCCCCGAGGGGACCTTAAAGATCGAGTTCCAACTCCCCTGCCGGGACACCTCCCACCAGACCAGGTTGCTCCAAGCCCCATCCAGCCTGGCCTTGAACCCCTCCAGGGATGGGGCTTCCACAACTTCTCTGGGCAACCTCTTCCAGTGCCTCACCACCCTCACAGGAAAGAACTTCTTCCTAATATCTCATCTAAATCTCCCCTCTTCCAATTTAAAACCATTACCCTTTCCATACTCTTTCCACCCGTATTTTTCATCTCCAGCAGCAGCAGAGCACACCACGGGTCCCTATGACATCTCGTGAACACCCCCCATCTCCACCCCATGGCCCTCCTCCCACGGCTGGGGCATCTCCCACCGCCTCCAGCTGACCCAGCACAACCCTCACCCTCCCCAAACACCAGGAGAGATGAGATCATCCAGAGCAGTTCCTAAGACAAACATCCTGACAGCCCTCGCTAACATTTTCCACAGGTTTCTCCTGCTCCATTAGCTCTTGCTCGACCACATCGCAAGGCGGTTGCCGCAATTAATGGCTTGTGTACTTTCACACACACAGGCTCTTAGAACCCCTCTGCTCCTCTCTACAGAGTCAGAATCACCACGGCTCAGGGCTGGCAATCACCAACCTGTTATTTTGCGATACTTTTCTCTGTTCCTCCTACCAATTATCAAAAAAAAAGTATAAGAAAACACCCAAATAAACAAGGAAAACCCACCATCCAACCCCAAACACGGCCATCTCCCTCGTAAGGGGAGAGGCATAAAAAGAAGAGCATAGAAGTCGTAACTCAATTAAAATCCTCCATCTCAATAATTTGCCCACAAGGCTCAAGGACTACAAAAAGCAGAGCCAAAATTTTCTTGCCTGGAGCTAACCTTCAGCTGCAGCTGGGATGAGGGAGAGGCAATGGAAGCGAGAGGAGAGGGGCTTCCCTGCACAGAAAGAGCTGAAAAGTCAGAGGAAAACACAAGCTGTGACTTCTTCCTAGCAGGAGAAGCTCTTTGCTGTGAGGTCTGATGGAGAAGAAAGTCTCCTGATAGTGGTGGAAACCTTCTCACACCAGTGACTGACACAGAGAGGACCCTCACCAGGGCTTTGGCAAGGTGGCTTCTCGCCCAGCCGACCTTTGGAGAGCACTAATCAAAGCCTCCCTTCATTTGGGATCACAGGGAGTTTCCCTGCCAAGCCCAACAGATCCATGTGCAATCACAGAAGAATTCAGGCTGGGAAGAAACCCCCAACCACCTTCTGGTCCAGTCCCACCATTCCTGGACCATTCACATCACTGCTTCTGCTGAAGGACGCCTCGGAACCACACTCTAACAAGCGTCCCCACACCATCTCTCTGAAACACCATGCCGAGGCAAGGTGATCCAAGGGGACTCTGTCCTTCAAGGTTTGGCCAACTTCCACAGGGACCAGGAAGGAGGGTTGTTCCAGTCCAATCCCATACACAAACTATAGAGTCAGCTCAACAGCACACTAAGAACATTCTTTGCTGTAAGAGTGGTGAGACACTAACCCAGGTTGCCCAGAGAAGCTGTGGTTGCTCCATCCCTGGAGGGGTTCAAGGCCAGGCTGGATGGGGCTTGGAGCAACCTGGTCTGGTGGGAGGTGTCCCTGCCCATGGAAGGGAGACGTAACCGGATGATCTTTAAGGTCCCCTTCCAACTCTAACCATTCTATGATTCTATGCCCATCATCTCGGCCACCTTTATCAAGAGATCTACAGCTCCATCCTGGCCTCTAGCCACGCCATGATCACAGGAAGACACAGAGTCACATGTTTGCTCCACCAGCATCCCAAAACATGTCCCCAACAATGCAACCTCTGTCCTGATTGATCCACTCTGCCCCCACATCCTTTTCATAAATTTTGACACTTTCAGATCCCAGAGGAGGATCTCCAACAGCAGTGGAAAGGTCCTCTTCCAGAGAAGATCACCAGCAGTGATGCCACCAGACCCTTCCTCTCCCATAAGTAAGGACCAGCTCTGCTCCCTGCCCCACATCCCACCACAACCCCAGCATGTGCTTGTCGTTGTGCTCCTGGTGGCAATAAAATGGTCATCGTGGTGGGACGTTAATGGGCACATAAATAGTACCAATGGCGTCGTTATTGCTGGCGCCCCAGCTCAAGGAGGCATCACCAGTATTTATGGTGGAGCACGGTGGTGGTTTTAAGCAGTATTTGGGTTTAGGAGCCGTTCCATTATCTTGAAATATATGTGCTGTTGGCAGCTGCTTAAAGCTCTTCTACATCGTGGCATAAACTCAGTACTAATTTTGGCTCCAGAGAGGAAATTGAAAATGGTGCCTTCGAAATTATTACACTGAGAGAAATGCAGCTAGAGAGGAGAAATAAGAGAAAATTTCCTTCAGGTGGCCAAAAACCCTGTGGGACTTGCTCAGCCCATGCCCAGGGACATGGAGGGTGCTGGGGGCAGCCTGGTGGGATGAATTTCCACCCGTGAAGTGTCCTTTGCTCTAATTTCAAACTTATTTATATCATTTCTTTGATGAGGGTGAGGTGTAACAACCCCAGAGGGTCTGTGTTGAGGACAAAGTCTGCACCTGCATCCCCAGAGTGGTCCCTATGTCTGGGTGCCCCTTGAGCCCACCCCAGTGGGTTGGCATGGTTTAATTAATGTGTATATATATATCCATTAAAAAAAGAACATGAAAAAAGCCCATTTCAGCTACCACCCCAAAAATATTCCCCCCTGCTGACTCTGAAAAGAGCTGTGCAGAACCCGAATGACCAGCCCTGGTCTGGGATTCAAAGTCTGATTGAATGAACATTAGGAATAAGTGGGGTTTATTGAACTGAGAGAAATTCCTGCATCTCATCCACACAGAAAGGAAACACTGAGAATTCAGCCCAGAGTTGACTCAGACCTGCCCTTTCACAGATTGTGTGCACTCCCCATCACAGCATTACCTCACCCACTGAATGTCACCTCTCAGCTCCCTGACTTCAATAAAAATTCTAACACCTGCAAACTTTGGGGTTTTTTTCCCTTTTTTTTTAAAACAAATCATGCACATTAGAGCAGAAACCAACCCCCCAGCACGTTCTCCTGAGCTAGCAGCCATGCATCTTGAAACCAAATCCTCCAGAAGACATCTGGTGGATGCTGGTGTCGTTATTACACGGCTCCCCTGCGGTGCCGGTGGCAGCGAGCCCACAGACCTGCTCCTCCACAAAGATGCCAGGGATCCCTCAGCCACACCAAGCTCCCTGGGCATCTGGTGGGTTGCTTCCTAAAAAACCTCTTAAAAATCAAATAAAATCAAAATTAAAATCTCTGTAAACTTAAAGTGAAAGGAGGGGAAGCAAAGGGTGGATCCTCAGTTTGTTTCTAAAAATGCAGCAGTGTAAAAAGCTGAAAAACATCTTTTATCAGAGATCTACACACACGGGTACCAGGAGAAGTGTCCTGGCTGCAGAAACCACAGGGCAGGGGACAGGGAGAGGTCTCCAGTTGACATTCCTGTGTACAATCCTCTGAAAAGCTGCTTTCCCTCCCCACCCTGGCAATAAAAAAGGTTTCTACTTGAGCTCCTGCTAATCAGGAGCTGGGTGGGTTGAAGGCAGCATGTTTCCACTAGGCCAGAGGCCCAGAATTGCTTAATTCAGGTATGTGCAAACAGATTTGGGAGAGCAGGTTCCAAGAGAAGTCTTATTCATCTAAAAAAAGCAAAAGGAAACTGAAAAAAAACAAACACAACACAAAACCAAACCAACAAAAAAAAACCAACCCAAAACCTCTTGTTTTCTTTTCCCCAGACGTTCAGAGTGCAATTCCCTTCCCAAAGATCATATGAAAGGCTGAGAAAAGACACTGCCAACCCTGGCTCTCCCCAAAGCCCTGCCCAGCAGAAAAGCCCACGTGCAAACCTCCTGAGCAACCTTTGTTCTGGTGACACTTCCAGCCGCGTCACTAGGTCAGGAGAGAGCACGGGATAAATTTAATTAAACCTCCAGACTCATCTGGTGGGGCTTTATTATCACCTCAACCTTCCCCGCTGCTTCTCAAGCAAGACCTGAGGCACATCATAACCCCAACAAGCAAAAGAACAAGTTTTTCTCGGTTGATTGACCCAGACTTTGGATCCACGGGAAGTTCAGTGGAGCTGGGTGCCAATGTCACCCCTAGGTGACAGTTCAGGGCTCAGCAGGAGCAGTTGGGCTTTCCTTCCCAAACGTCCCACCACCCACAGCCTACCCAAACCCCACAAAGGCTGCAATTAGTATCGGAGAGAAACCAGACCCGTCAGGAGATGGAAGGGGAACTCAATCTGTTTTACAAATGGAAATGAAGTAGCAGCCTCAATTAGAGGATTTTTAAAAACATGCAATTTAGCAAAATGTTGATTTCCTTTTCGTTTACTTGGGTCTTTGTCTTTTAGATACTTCAGCTCAAGTAGCAGGCAGTATATTAACCGACCAGATTTTGGCAATGTATTTAATAATCAAGCTCAAATAAGTGCTCTTAGGAAATAATTTTATTTACGGTTCAGCTGGGGAAGAATATTAAAGCCTGAGGATTTGGGTAAAATTATTATCCTGCAGTAATATATTTTGAAGGCATTTGGGCTGTAGATGACGAGTGCTATGAGTCAGAGCAGGGCATTCGAACTTTGAAAGAAATTCCTTGTAGATTTGGGATGAAGAGGAGGATTTGCCACCCAGGGTGGGCAGTCACCCTCTGAGACAGTTTTAGCACCTTCCTCCTGTGCCCTGAGCCCCAGCAGGAAGGTTTTGGGGTTTCTCCTCCACACACATGGCTATGTTTTACCATCCAGCAGCAAGGCTGGAGTTCAGAAATGCTGCATGAAGATATTTTAGCATGTACATGCCTGTGTATTTGTTTTTTGTAAATTGGTCCAGCCCACGTTACTGCTTAAATAATTGAAGGTGCTCAGCATGAAACATATTTCTCCATGCTTTCCCCATGGCACCTTTCCCAGTCCAAACTGTTTGGAATGGGAACAGAGACTTAAGCATTAACTAATTAAGTTTCTCAAAACAAAGGTTAATTAGCGTGTTTATTTTGGATGATGTATATATTGAATTATTAAACACTATATGGTGCCATAAAAAAAAAAAAAAAAAAAAAAGGAAAGAAAAGAAAAAAGCAGGATGAAAGGAGGAAACACTCCTAAGCCCAAGAAACAGCTTCTCTGGCTGCAGCCACATTAACCATCTGCTCATGACTTCTCTGGTGACCACCATCTGAGGAGGTTTGAAGACAAAAAAAGCATAAACACCCCCTCACCAAGCCAAAAGGCAGGTCCTGCAGCCCTGAACTGCACCTACTGCACATTCACATCATTTTAGGATGATGGAGATGGATAAATGAGCTGCAGAAACCCCATATTTGGCTCAGGGTGATGTTATACCAGAGGCCTCATGCATTTGCTGTGCCACCAAGGACAGACGTCCCCCAAAAGAGATGTTCCTCTTCTCCCTCCAGCCCCTCCTTTCCTTTTTGGTCCCAAGATGGGAAGCTCACAACAATCAGCTGACATTCTAAGTATTCAAAATTATAGAGTTCCCAACAGACCAAGCTAATCACTGGAGTCCAAGAGCCAGACCACACTACAAAGAAACAAACTGGTGAAGCTTTACCCAAAATCTAGTTTCCAGCAGCACATTCACCCTACGATGGTGGAATCAAACCACACAGAACACATGGATAAGCCTCCTGTGACACAGAAGAGGTAGAAAGACACAACCTAATAACCAGTCATGTTGTAATTAAATTACCCAACAGCATGTAAATATAACAACCTGACTGGGAAGAAGGGCACACTGGGTGCTATTTTAGAAGACCAAAGGAGTCTAAAAAGCCTTCCC
>VXBW01000873.1:345792-356092 GCA_013400375.1 Thinocorus orbignyianus
TCTCAAGTTCATTTCGTAAAGCAATACTCTATATATGCTTGGCCTACAGCATTGGGAACGGCATCAGATAAATCTACTAGAGGTATTGCCAATGTGCCTGTCACAAGGGAGTTTGAGATGCGTTTTATCTGACAAGTCTTACATGAGAGCCTTTCTTCATCACCAAAATGAATCTCTGTAATTCAGCTTTCAATTAATTTTCTATAGAAACAGAAGTCTTCCTTTGCTTCAGCAAACAACAACCAGCTCAATGGCCCAACCAGCAAAAGAAAAAGAAAAGCCAACTCACAGGAGCTCCTCAGATGAAAGATTATCCTCGAGATGTGCTTATCCAACACCTGCAGAAGTTTCTCTCCTGCTATCCCAAGATCAGCATAACATAAACTTCCAGGTAATATGGGAAACAGAATTTCCAAGGATGCTCTCAGATGAGCTCTGTTCGCAGAAAAGTTCTGGGGCTGAAAAAGAAGGTGCATCAAAGATGGGTGGCAGAAGCAAAAATGGGTCAGTTCCCAATTCATCACCTTGTGATTGTGTCAGCACCATCAGGAGCAACAGAGCTGCACCAGAAACCATCAGAGGAGGCAGAAGTAGCATCAGCTGCTTCTCCTCGCCCCTCTACCTCTCCCTCCAGGTCAAGGATATCCATCCTCCTGGTGGGAATCCTGCCCAGATTGCCAACTATTTCCCACCAGATGCATTACCTGATGAGGGGACGACAACCAGTAAACTCAGTTTACAGCCATTGCTTATGGAAGAATGCAAATAAAACTGGCTCTTTGATTTCCTCCTTCCTCTACTTAACATTTCTTCAAATGCACTTTATTATGGAAATATTCCTTCTGCCTATCAAGGAAGGCAAACCTAATTAAAGTTACTTTATTGAGGGACCTTATACCAACACTTGCTTTAAAGGAGCAAGTTGTTAAAGTGAAAACTCTTTTTTTCTTAAAACACTCAAATATTTTTGTTCTGCCATAGAAAATACATCTTTGACTGATGGGTGCCTCAGAAATTAGGTTTTATTCCCCTTTTCTCCTTTCCTGATGGTTTTCTGTTTCACATTCGTACCCTTTGGGAAAATCACCTGGGAAACTTTTCTGATGATGCGTTGAAGGTCATCTACAGCAAATGTGATACAAAGTGAACCCAGATCTCAGGCTTTGCAAATGTTCATTATGTAAATTACCGGAGCTGTGAAGATGGAAATGAGGCGTACAGATGCTGTTCTGCACGAAAAAGCAGAGGGGAAACTTCAGATTTCCCTTCACTACAGAGGCAGTTGATGTCTCCAGGCTCTCTCCTCCCTATGGTATTTCTAGCATGAAAAGGTCTTCCATTCCCTATTTTGTTTTAAACTAAAAGAGGGGAGATTTAGATGAGACATTAGGAAGAAATTCTTTGCTGTGAGAGTGGTGAGGCACTTTTAAGTGTCTTCAAGGTCTCTTCCGACTCTAACCATTTGATGATTCTATGATTTCAGAAATTACTTGCTCTGTGGTCCTCAGTGCAGGTCAAGGACTGGGGGACATCTTTAAATTCATCACATATCTGGGGAGAATCAACAGAACGGTTTGGGTTGGAAGGGACCTTAAAGACCATCCAGTTCTGACCCCCTGCCCTGGGCAGGGACACCTCCCACCAGCCCAGGTTGCTCAAAGCTCCATCCAACCTGGCCTTGAACCCCTCCAGGGATGGGGCAGCTACAGCTTCTCTGGGCAACCTGGGCCAGGGTCTCACCACCCTCAGAGTGAAAAATTTCTTCCTGAGATCTCATCTAAATATCCCCTCTTTCAGTTTAAAACTGTTCCCCCTCATCCTGTGTCTCTGCTCCCTGATCAAGAGGAGGGATCCCCATCCCTCCTGGATCATTAGGGACTGGAAGGGGCTCTAAGGTCTCCCTGGAGACTTCTCCAGTTTGAACCCCCCCCAATTCTCTCAGCAGCGGGGCTCCAGCCCTCTGATCATCTCCGTGGCTTCAGCTGGACCTGTTCCAGAATGTCCATGTCCTTCCTGCACTGAGAACTCCAGAGCTGGAGGCAGTAATCCAGGTGGGATCTCACCAGAGCAGTGAGAATTGAGGGCCAGATGCAGCTGTGACTCCGTACAGGAGGAAAGGGGGAGGGCATTTCTGCAGGGCAATGGCTCATCATCAAGTAATTGGAAGCACGAGCCCTTCCCAGGGACCGAGCTCCTTCCCTTCCACCCTGCCCGGTATCCTCACTTCTGAGATTCATCTCCTTGATTGCCTTTAATTGAGGCCGGTCCCGAGGAGGAACTGTATCTGCGTCGCCAATTGATAAAGGTTTCAGTGCTTGATTTCACGCATCTGTGGGCACATCACTCGGAGGCCGGATTTTGAAAGATGCTGGAGATCAAAGGATGAATGAAGATAACCGGCTCCGCTCTCAGAGCTACTGCCAGGCATGTATTTCCTAAAAAATTCAGTAGGAAATGAGCACCCTTATTTATTTTTTTTCACAATTATTTAATGCCTTTGAGTTGCTGGTTTCATCACGAGGAGCCAACGTACATTTAAATGCCAGATCTTAAATTGGGCTTTGTTTCAAGCTGCCACCTGAAAAGAAAGGGGAGGGTGAAACTCCCATTTCTTTGGTTTCTCACTCAGGTTTGAAGCACAATTCCACTCTGAGAAGTTCCATCGAGTAAATACCATTTATAGACACTCTAAATGGGAGCTACTGGTATTTCGCAGTGTCGAAACTCAGCTGCAGCATCTCGAGTTCAGTTCCTCAAAAATGAAGGAAGCAACAATTCGCGACTGATTTCAGCCTTTTTTTTGGCTGAAAAGCCCCTGAGGGAAGCTGGGCTGAGGAGGGATTGATGATGGGGTGAAAGGACAAAGCCACGTGGGGAACTGGCCCTACCCAGGGCAGATCGAATGGGAGAGAAGGGCTGAGCCTTCCCCCACCAACCTCATTATAGATCTGCTCTGACCTGCAGCAAGAAAAAAAAAGAGAAAGAGAAAAGAAAATAAAATAAAAAAGAGGAGAGGAGCAGTAAAATAACACTGGAAGGGAAATTCCAACTCCCTGACCTTGGGACAACCTCACCCTTCATGTTAACAGAGCAGCAAACAGAGGGAAAATGATGAAACTGCCTGAAAATGAAAAAAAAAAAAACCAACAAAAACACAAAGAAAAAGATTTGTTGAGTCATCCCACAGCATTCACATCAGGGTATTTTGTTAGCAACCACGATCAGAAAGAAGATGTAACACGTTCTGGTTTGGCTCTTCCTTTTAACAGCGAGATGGATTTGCATTCACACATGGAAATCTGGTTCGCGAGAAGGTTTTCTCCTGCCTCTTCATTTCTTTCATTGTTTCCATCCCGTATCTTGGCTGGAAAATCTGCTCTCCTGGAAAAAAAATATAAACCTCACACCAGACACTCCCCATTCCCCACCACACATCTTTTCTTCGAGAGGTTTTTTAATTTTATTTTTAAGTTTCTGAAAGGCTGCTTGGGTAAGCGGGAAGGTTTGGTCCTTGGCCTCACCGAGCTCCTGCACCTCCTGGCTGCTGGCTGAGGGAACCTCTCTCCCCGAGGAGGAACCTGTCCTCCACCAACCCCCGGGGGTTTCGCAACGGGCGTAGGAAAAACATCTTGCGCCGGCCTTGATTCATGCAGAAATGTTAGCTAATCTCTTTTATGTAATCACCCATGGCTGGTTCTGAAGGCTCCGTCCCCAAAATGGAAGGCAGGAATTAAGAGACAGATTCAGTTTGTTCTGGGTCTTCTTGTTTTTTTTTTTCTTTCTTTCTTTCTTTCTTTTTTTAATATGACAGCCTCAGAAATACCCTGGTTCCTTCGTGCCGATTTCTGTACAGGTTTTTGCTGCTCAGCTCAGTTTCACAGACTGATCCCAAGGTGGCTGGAATGGCTCCAGGTTTATGCTGCTGAAACACAATCACAGTCCGGTCAAAAGTCAGGGAGGACTGGGGTTTTTTTTTGTTTACCCTGGGTCCTGTTATTTGGCACCAGCCGCAGCTTTTGGGAGCAAAAGGCACGTCTTTCCCACCCAGAGCTGGCTGCCTTTGGTCACCCAGAACAACTCAGGGAAGGGAAAAATCCCTGAAGAACCTTCTGCGGCATCTCCAGGTCTATTCTCCTGCAGACTGAGGCTCAGTCCCCATCCAAAAATGTAACAGCACCCAAGGGATGATGTTCCCAGCACGTCTGGACACCGCTGCTGCAGGGACCAGTCAATCAAAGATGCATTTGGAGGTGGGCAGGGTGCAAACAAGCCCGGAGAGAGACTCAAAATCCTGCTCCTGAGAGAGAAGACGTATCTGCTGAGCCATCCCACCTTCCCAGCTTAGAAATAAAGATGCCTCTTGTTTTAGGGATGGAGCCATTGCCTGATGAAAGACCCTTCTCTTTACATCTTCCCCGTGGACAACAGGATGCCCATGAGCCAGCAATGGGCCCTTGTGGCCAAGAAGGCCATTGGCATCCTGGGGGGCATCAGGAAGAGTGTGACCAGCAGGTGGAGGGAGGTCATCCTGCCCCCCTGCCCTGCCCTGGGGAGGCCACATCTGAAGCACTGGGACCAGTTCTGGGCTCCCTAGTTCAAGAAGGACAGGGAACTGCTGGAGAGGGGACAGCAGACGGCTACAAAGATGATGAGGGGCCTGAAGCATCTCTCTTACAAGGGAAGGCTGAGGGACTTGGGTCTTTTTAGTTTGGAGAAGAGAAGGCTGAGGGGGGATCTGATCAACACCTAGAAATAACTTCAAGGGTGGGTGTCAGGAGGATGGGGCCAGTCTCTTTTCAGTGGTGCCCAGGGACAGGACAAGAGGAAACGGGCACAAACTTGAATATAGGAAGTTCCATCTAAACACGAGGAGGAACTTCATCACTTGGAGGGTGGCAGAGCCCTGACAGAGGCTGCCCAGAGAGGTGGGGGAGTCTCCGTCTCTGGAGACATTCAAACCCTACCTGGCCACGTTCCTGTGTGACCTGCTCTGGGTGGACCTGCTCTGGCAGGGGATTGGACTAGCTGATCTCCAAAGATCCCTTCCAACCCCACAGCATTCTGTGATTCTGTGAAGTATGTTGCCAAATAGGGCTGCATTTAGGTTCCCCTCTCCACCAAAGGCTCCCCTGCTGCAGCTGACTTCACGGAGCAATCCCTGGGGCCTTAGAGTATGTTTTCCCATTTTATGTAAACTGAGCACCGGCTCTGTAAAAAAGGGGAAGATTTACGCTTGGCAAACATTTCCAAGGAGCCAATATTTCCCCGTTACTTACTCGTGGCTTGTGAATACAAACCTCACACAGCTGGTACCTCTGCTAATGATCCCATTACAATATGTATTGAGCTGATACCCTGTGATAATCTCGTTGAGGTATTCATCCATGTCAGAAAGGATTTGTTCATAAAACCATCTCCTCTCCCACCGTCATAGGATGCTGCGTTTGTTCCTCCTTCCTCTGTCATCTGATGCTGCCTAATTCCACTCAGTGACATCAATCACAGGGGGAAAATAGGACAATTAACCGGCAATTAATTAAATTATAAACTGTAAGGAAGAGCAGAATATTTGTAAACCTTAACAGCCTTATTAACATGCACATTACAAGCTGGTTGCACAACCCTATGGCTACAGATGTCTTTATACACATAGGAGATCACACAGA
This sequence comes from Thinocorus orbignyianus, assembly GCA_013400375.1. Classification (NCBI taxonomy): domain Eukaryota; kingdom Metazoa; phylum Chordata; class Aves; order Ciconiiformes; family Thinocoridae; genus Thinocorus; species Thinocorus orbignyianus. The sequence continues at coordinate 351,459 of VXBW01000873.1, forward strand.
CTTTAATCAGGGGGTACCTGCTGGTCACCTCTAGGGGCAGTGGGGAACCCCTGGGCTCTTTCACCCAGGCTAGGAATATGGTGACTGTCCACAACTCAGGCCTGAGGTGGCAGTCACCAGGCCCAGAGCTCATCTGGAGTGGCCCAGGCACCTGATCATCACAAGTGGTGACCATCAGCTCCTCCCCCTCTTCCCTGCTCAGCTGGGGTAGGCTGGTGGCTTTTCTGTCACAAGGACACACGTGCCTTGGGCCAGGGCTGAAGTCTGAAAGTCCACGGGTGACAGTGACAATGGATTATGATGTATTACACATGCAATGTGGGTTTGATTAAAGAGATTTCCTGTAGTACTAGAAGTGGGAAGAAAACGGCTGGGATAAAACACCCTCTGTAAAATCACAGCTGCTGTTACAAGGCAATGGCAGAGGCTCCATCAACGAGGAACTGGAGCTCAATGAATCCATGAACAATGTCTGATCTACATTTAAAAGTCATGAAACAGGAGTGAAAAAACAAACCAAACCAACCCAGCCATGAGTGAGAGCACAAAGCCACAGCCAGCCCCAAAGGAAGTCCTGGGACCTTCAGCACTGCAGTGATCATGCAGCCACAGCATCACTACATGGTCCTCAGGTCCCCAACAAATAACCTTCACACAAAAACTCAAGGTGCTCTCTCTTTATCATACCATTTCTGTAATATTTTCATCTTGGAAAGGTGACTAAGTCGGTCCGTCTAACATACATTAAACTCTTGACTTTTTCCCAGTCTATTTGTTCAAAAGAAGAACCTTGTGAAGCGGAGTGGGAAAGTGACCTACTAAAGCCGGGGAATTAAAGACTGCAGAAGATGGATTGAGCTGTAAATCAGGTTTGCTTCCAACAGCAGGTACAGCCCAACTAGGCTCTGCCAGCTTCCACCTCTCAAAACCAGCTGCATCCCAAACCCGGGCTGTGTGAGCTCTGGTTCCCGTCCAGCATTATTTCTGTCACATGTGAACTGGGATGACACACACCCAGCCCAGTGGTTTATTTGTGGAGCACTGGAACCTGCTGACCCATAGCCAAGAGCTAATAAAAGGAGCGTTTCCCTCCTGTGCCACTCTGCGCCAGGTGCCGGCAGCAGGATGGACCTTCAGGGCTCACTGTGAGCAGCCCAGGGCCACCCATTTTAATTTTGATGGGGCTGCATCACCACTTTGTTCTCCCTCCCAGTTCAGCTCCAGGTTTAGCCTGGGATTCTGTCCTCAGCTTATTTATTCAGGCAAGCTGATGCTGCTCTGTTGTCAGTACCTTGTGGATGCACAGGCTGTACCTGGGAGGCGTGAGGCGGTCGGATGTGACAGAAGCTGAGAGGTTTCTCTCACAGCTTGGAAGGGAGAGGAGGGAGCTGAGCGTTTCCAGAGCCATCCCAGGAGCTCCAGTCCCCAGGGAGGGCTGGAATCCGATGCCGACTAGCACTGGGAACACCCACAGTCAGCTAATCCGACTGCAAAAATAAATTGGAAAAAAAAAAATAATCAAACAAGGTGGTACATCATTTTAAAAATAACACAGGGTAAAGCTCCGAGAAACTCTGATGACCAGATCCAGATTCCAACACCCTGGCCTGGGCCATTTCTGACCTTGGTGAAGACACTGAGGGCAGTAAAATCAGAATCTGGCCCAAATCACTCGGCCTCCCGCTGCACCCCGTGTTGTAACCATCCAGGATGTTGACACATTCAACTTGCCACTCGTTTGCGGGACTAATTACACATTCGCATTTGTCTGCGCTCGCTCAGCTCCTAGCAACTGCAGTCACAGTCCTAATTAAAATAATAGACTGAGATTGGTAACATTACTGATTTAACAGGAAATTAGAAGAGTTACGTTCGCAGAGCTTAGGTAATTGACACCAACAGTGCTTTTCTTGTAATGTGCGTTCTGTGATTGATTTTGTTCCCCAGTCAGACCTAAAAGCAGCTTGGGAGCACATCCCACCATCAGATTACAGTACAGGGGAATTAAATGACTATTATACCACTGCCTGCTCTCGAGCTGGCAGCTGCGGGCTCGAGCGTGGCTTGGAGCTTCCAAAACAAACATTAGACCTAAAATTATAAGCCTGATGTAAAATAAAACATGCTCGGTTCTCCTTTCAAGAGCTTCCATGCAAGGCGCTCATCTGATGGTGCTCTGAGGTGGCTTCTGCATCCTCAGCTGTCTCAAATATCAATTCCCTTAAAACAGGGCACTCCGCCTGGAGAAGTCCTGTGTGCAGACAATCCTACTATGCAGCAATGTTCCCCCTCACACTGAGAGAGAACAGCATTTCTGGAGATGGCCTTGCTCATTCTCACAGTGGTGTAAATCAAAGTGGGCCCACACTAGCCCTGGAAAGATGAGTCAGCCTTTTTCTGCTGAAGGCACCACCGTGGAGAACCCATCTCTGCCCTTGGCAGCTTCATCCAGCTGGTGGCCACTTCCTAAAACGCTCTGATCAACTCACAGATACTTGAAGGCCCTCTATGATCACTACAGAGTGGCATCTACAGATGTTCCTGAAGATCAGAGGCCTTAAAAATGAGGAGAGTGGACCTTCACTGGGTTCAAACAGTAACTTTCCACACAACTGTCTGCGCACATTGACTAACAGCCTTCATACACCAAGAAATACTATTTATAGTTGTACATCTCTAGATGGAGACACCATCTATGGAAGAGCACACAACTGCTGCCTGCTTCCAAAAAAATGTATCACCCATAAACTATTGTGAAAACTACACATGAAACACCAAAATTGCATCAAATTGCAAGAATATTAGTTACTTAATAGTCATACACTCCTGTGGGCTCCTTCATATTTGCAGACCCAGAAATGTGCTGTGAAGAACAAAGTACATGTGGTGGGGACTTTCTTGCCTGAAATTAATCCCACCACAACAGGGCTATAAAATGTTTTCATGAACGTATATGTCTTCTGCACAGAGCCTCGTGGAATAATCCTGCGGAGAGAGCTGCAAAGTAGGAAATACCCATCCAACGGTTTATAAATCCTATCCATCTCAGCACGTCTCCGGGAGTATTATCAGGGCCCTGGAGAGCGAGTGCAAATGCTACTCTTGCAGCTTGCATATATAATTGTTTATAAAAGTCTTCCTTTCCTTCTGCTGCGTCTGTGGACAATTCTATCCAGAAGGTATTTGCTGTGTCTGTCTCGTTTGGCTCCAGCAGAGGCATCGCATCAGGGATGCTCTGGTAAAGCCCCTGTTGGTGCCTTGGGCACAGACATGAGGACTGGGGGTAACGCTGCAGATATTTCTTCCTGTGCCTTATCCGGCCTTTCAGGTGGTAAATGATAGCCTGGGCTTTAATCACTCTGTCTGTGCACTGAAACTAATACTGAGGCAGTCGCTTCTGGGGTGTCCCCACATCCCACAATTTAGACCCCCCTGTGATTAGCAGGTATTTGATCCCATAAATGCTGGCCAAACACTCCCAACAGAGGCCTGCTGTTCCCAATGACAGCACGGAGCTTGCCTAAAAATTAAGTGCCATCATCTTCTCCCTGCATCCCTCGTTGACCTGTTTGGATGAGTTGCCTGTTTACGCCCCACCAACAGGGCAAATTGCTCCCAGCAGAAGCAATTCCCACCCTGCGTTTCCTTGCTGGGGAAGCACTGAGAGATTCGAGAGGCCCAAGAAATGTATATCCTATGGGTCTGGGTGAGGGGAGAAGCCTCAGCTCCAGACACCAAGATCCACACGTGCCTGACAGAGCTCCTGCCACCAACCATGTCTTGCTGAGCAGGAACAAGCCAGCAGTAGCAGTGACCAAGCACGACAGGCAATGATTATTTCTTCCTTAATCCACTGTTTTCATCCCAGCTGAGCACAGGAATGTACCCAGCACAGCCTTTCCGTGGATTCTCTCCCAAATGAGAAACACAACTCCCTGTCTCAAGGAGCTTCCAACCCAGCTGGGAGTCCAGAGGCAATGTATGGGAAGAGGCAGACGGGAAAACGCCATGAGGCAATGCTGCTGAGTAATAAATCGTAAGCCTCATGGCAAAGGCAAGTTGGAAACACATGAACACTGTTTGAACACTGAAGAAGTAGGTGATAGATTCCTTTTGATCCTTAATGAGAAGAGCCAGGGCAGGCGCAGCACAACTGGCTGGGACAGCGAGAACAAGACGCATACGTATGTGTGCTGAGATAAAACAGGTGAACAGTGGGGTGCAGGTGCACCAGGGGTGATGGTCAGCGGGACAGGACAAGGACAAAGGTCTTCACAGCTGCGCTCTAGATAGAGCAGGGTGGGCTCGGATGAATCTGACTGAGAAAGAAAGAATGTTGTTGGGAAGGAACTGGCTGTCTGGGCACGATCAGGAGCTGGGGAACGATTTGGAGGAGGACGAACTGTAGAGATGCAATCCACAGAGGAAAATCCGCAGGTCTTAAGACATAGTGTGGAGTTTCAGAGGTTTATAGTGTACTGGGAACCACATGTTGCCAGTGAAAAGCCCTACTTCATTACCAAGAGCAACCATGGACAATCTGAGTGGGGCACACAGAGCCGATTTAGAAGTAAATAATGGTTTGGGTTGGAAGGGACCTCAAAGATCATCCAGTTCCAACCCCCTGCCACGGG
>VXBW01000873.1:356851-399434 GCA_013400375.1 Thinocorus orbignyianus
AGGAGAGACCTGGGGGTGAGGGGAGAGCCTGGGGTGGGAAGAGAAAATGGCTGAGGGGAGAGCCCAGGGGGAGAAGATGGCTGGGGGGAATGGCTGAGGGGAGAAAATGGCTTAAGGGGAAAGCCCTTTGGGGGGGATGGGGAAGAAATGGCTGAGGGGTGAAATCCCCAGGGGTTGAAGAGAAAGCTCTTAGCAACGGAAAATGGCTGAGGAGAGAGCTCCTGGGGGGCAGAAAATGGCTGAGGGGAAATCACTGAGGGGAGAGACCTGGAGAGGAGAAAATTGCTGGGGAGAGACCTTTAGGAGGAGGTTGAGGAGGGACTTCCGAGGGCAACTGGCTGAGGGGAGACCCCCGAGGAGAAAGGGTTGAGGGGAGATGGTGGAGCAGGGACCTCTGAGGGAACATGGCTTGCTGAGGGGAGATGGTTAAAGGCCACTGCTTTTGTCCCTGGGTGTCCACAGCTTCTTTACCTGCAGCCGTGGTGGTTGCCACCCGTAGTAAAAAACCTCCGTTCTTCCATCACAACACCTTCCTGCCCTCCGATGTCCTACCAAAGAGGCCGAGAGAAGCTGGCAGGGGTGGTGGTGCTGGTGGCCACGTCACCCACAGCCCTTCACCCAGGGCCCATGGCAGCCCCCAGTAAGCCCAGTAAACCCACTCCTGTGCCTAACTGGAGGGACCCTCTGAGTTGCCATCTCTGCAACATCAAGCGTTTTCCCCTAAAAATAGAGTCCCTCTTGTGCCCTGCCTTTTCTGTTCTGCCCGAGCCCTGAGGGGAAGAAGAGTGCGATACAAAGGCATCGTCAGGCTGTGCCTTCCCATTCCTATACCAAAGGTAGAGATTATTATAAATTTAATAGATCTTCTTCATAATTCATAGCTTGCTTGTGGGAAAAAAAAAAAGAAAAAAATCATAATAGCTTGGTGTGATATGTCAGGCATCTATAATTCATGGCACTGAGATCACACAACTGCCATACAGTGGGTGTTCGCTCCACGGAGTGAGATGTTTGTAATTAATCTGTGAAAAGAGAAACAAAGGCAATAAATGAGGGAGGACAATAAATGAGGGACAGATCCTGCCACCCGCACTGACGTGGAGTAGTGCTTGGCCAGAAAGCTTGAATAATCTTTGGTTAAAGCCAATAAAATTAGCCGAGAAGTGGGGTAGGTAGTAAATTTACTGCTGGGTGTTTCATTGCAGCGCAGTTGGGTAGATGCAGACCGCACTGCCCTTTCAGTTAACGAGGTGACAAAAGCAGCGGGACAGATGATGCTTAAGCTGAGCTTGGAGAAAAGTCTGAGGAGGCAAGATGAGTCAGGTCTTGCAGCCATGGAGGTGGCGTGAGGGAGTCCCAACGCTGCGTCATGTGGAATGAGGGACACCCTCCATCCTCCCTGTCCTGTCCCACAGAGGATGCCTGTTTGGGGAAGGCTGAGAACCTTGTGATCCTCATGGATCAACCTCTTTTACTTCGGCAGGGCTGGGGCATATGCTGAAGTGCTTTGCTGAATGGAGAAGTTTCCTTGAAGACCCTCCAAGGGCTGCAGTCCCTCTGCTGCAAGGACAGGCTGAGAAGGGCTGGGGGTGTTCAGCCTGGAGAAGGCTTCAGGGAGACCTTAGAGCCCCTTCCAGTCCGTAAAGGGGCTCCAAGAAAGATGGGGAGGGACTTTTGATCAGGGAGTGGAGCCATAGGATGAGGGGTAATGGTTTTAAACTGAAACAGGGGAGATTTGGATGAGGCATTAGGAAGAAACTGTTGACTGTGAAGGTGGTGAGACCCCGGCCCAGGTTACCCGGAGAAGCTGTGGCTGCCGCATCCCTGGAGGGGTTCAAGGCCAGGCTGGATGGGGCTTGGAGCAACCTGGTCTGCTAGGAGGTGTCCCTTCTCAGGGCAGGGGGCTTAAAACCGGATAATCTTTAACATCCTTTCCAATCTATACCATTCTATGATTCTATAAACCAGAGACTGAGTGAGGATTTGGACAATTTGTGCTATTAACAAAGATGGGCTGCAGCGGTGGAATGAGGAGAAGTCACTTCCTAATTGGAAACAGCGAGCTGGAGATTTCCAGAACCCCCTTTCTCTCGCTATTGTCTATTTTCATCCCGATGAAGCTAAAGCTGGTAACTGCGATGCGACAGCTTAAAAACTCCCTGTGGTTTCTCACAATAGACCAACCATCTACGTTGGTTTTCAAATGATGCGGGGAAATCTTGTAAGATGGCATGGGCAGTCAAGGGGAGGGGGGAGAAATTAATTTCTTCTAAAGTGGATCATACAAGGAGAATGAAAAAAGAAATCCTTGTCCTCCTGGGAGTTTGTCTAACGTAGGCTTTAACCAAAAAACCTAATCCCAACAGCGTCAGGCCCACCAGATGTACCCGAGTGTCATAATTAAATAATTTTAATCTGAGGTAAAGAAGCCACAGGGTAGAGGGGTATCAGGGTGAGGCAGGAATGACTTCGAAATGAAGCCTGGGCCTCGCTCCCAGGAAATTGCGGTAATTCCAGCACTCGGATGCTGGAGGCCAGAGGCATTCCTGGTTTTGTTTACTCATTTGTGACTCCCCCTCTCCCCCTAAATAATTGGTTTTCTTTTGTTGCTTGTTTGTTTGTTTGGCTGTTTGCATTCTTGGGATTCAATTTCTCCTGCAATATGGCCTCAATTTGCATTGTGAGGATCCATGTTTATTTAGGCATTTATTTTGTTCATTTATTTTTTAATTTTTTCTTTTTAATAAGGCTGCTGGCCCTTGACAGTCCCAGCAAACCCAACATGAGATTGGATGGAATTACCCCAAAACATCACAGGCAAGCTTGCCCTGGGTTTAATGATGGGGATCCACAACACCTGCACAGATCAGACCTAGGTGAGAAACCTGGAGCATCAGACATGCTGGTCCCATCCAGGCCTGATGAATAACATCTGCACCTGGGTTTCACAACACATGCGGTCTCAAAGCCTTAGCAAAAGGATTGATTTTCCAGCCCTAGCTCTTAAAGCCTTGAGAAAAGCCCGAATGCTCTGCTGCTCTCCCCTGGCTGGATCCCCTGGCACCTCCACGGCCGTGCCCCACATCTTGGCCCCACTTCATGTCCTTGGTGGTGGAGGTTCTGCCTCAGCACAGCTTCAGCATGGAAGTGTATCTTGGAGGTTTTGGTGGGAACACCAGGGGCTACAGAAGAAAATACCCTTGGCCACCTCCAGGTGAAGGAAGAGACAGCAGTTTCCAAAAAAGACCTTTTGAATTTTCACAATTTCCTTTAAAAAAAAAAAAAAAAAAAGAAGAGAGAAATAGGCAGGCAGAGAAAGCCAGTCTGGGTGTATAAATAACCAGCAAATGGCAGGGTGTTCACCCTTCCCACACTGAGCATTACTTAACACATCCCATGGCTCGCTCCAGCTTGAGATGGGGGAGCTGCCAGTGGAGCAGTGCCCTGCCTGATAACTGGAACAGCCCACGGGATTGCAAGCTGGCATTCATCCTCCGAAACCTAAACCAGGCAGAGCCTCCTCCTCTTCCTTCTCGCTGCTTTGAATGCAGTCACCCCCTCTCCTGGGGGGGCTGGGACAACCCACCACGTGAGATTATCCCGGCCAAATCAAAGAGCAGCAGGCGTGTGTCGGAAGGGAGTTATGGAAACACAAACAAAAGTGGTCCAAGCTTCCACATTTTTCTCAGGAATCAGCTGTATAAAAAGCGTGGGGATCCTCATGCTTACCCAAGCAGTCGGGGCAGTGTAGGAAAGGCTGCACAACCTGGCTTGGCCTTCCACGGTGTCACAGAGCTCACACCATCCCTCACTTGTTGGGTCTCCTGGAGCAGCACCTCTTTCTCCTTTGAACTCAAAACCTCCCCAGATCTCTGCCTTCCCAGTAGGGCAGTGAAGCAGGAGAGAGCCAGCAAATCACCCTCATTAATAATAAAATTAATGGCATCTTCCATCCAACTGCCTCAAAGTACTTGGCAAAAATGAGGCGGTGCGTGTCGCCCTCCTGTCTGCCCAGTGAGTGAGCAGCGTTACACATCGAGTAGTGGGTGAACAAGACCTGAGATGGGGGACTTCCACCTGTGTGGTGACACGGTGGCAGCCAGCAAAGAGCACAGCAGCCGGAGCCTGAGCAGCATCTGCTTATAATCACTTATCATTTTGAGTTGGCCTCTGCGTTTGAATCAGTTGCCAGGCTTTTGATACTGCAGTTCTTTAAATAGAAATAGGATGAAGGCAGGCACATGGGGCGTGCTTTTTTTTTTCGTACCTGTCCTTTTCCTGCTCTGGACTCACATCCAAACTTCTTGGTTTAACCTTGTCTTTCTAGTGTGTTAAAATCAAAACGCTCACGCAAACATCCTGAAACGCTGGGGATTTTCAGCTCAGATCTGAGCTTGATGCTGTTCTCCCAGGCTTTGCAGCGCTTGCTATTTTTAGCTTCATGTCAAAAAAGTTGAAGCAGCACGTGGTAAGATGTTATGACTCTTAAAATTACTGCAAGAATGTTCCAGGGAATGGTACCAATTCATCAGAAGTACAAGATAACTCTGTGACCTTTGGTGTCGGATTGAATTTATGGGTCACTGCCTATTAACGCTGCTGCAATTTCTGTAGCAATAACCCAGTGATTACGGAAAGGGAAGTAGCTGTTAATATGGTAAAAGGCACACCTAAGCGAGGATGTTTACTCCTGTAGGCTGGGAGGGGGAGGGCTAGACACCCTTCAAGATGTTTTCTGTAGCTCTGGGTTTTTTTATGATACCAAAGATAAGGACCTGTTCTCCCTTCCCCCAAGGCCTGACAAAGTATTGTGGTTGGAAAACAGCGCCCTGGCATTCGAAGAGAACGTGAAGGGAGACAGCAGGTGAGAGGAGGGTTCTTTGTTGGCTGTGAAGCCAAGACAATCTGCATATGACACTTATGGAGGGTGCAGGATGACCTCTCTTAACACCCAGACATATCGGGTCTAATTCATGCTTCTGAAGTCCTCCTGGGAGCATCCTGTAAGAAATCATAGATGGCTTTGTGGCCCTGGGGATGGCCCCAGGAAGATAAGGACGAGGAGCCCCTCTCTGCCTGGCACCTTGTCTCACCCTCGCTGCACAGAGTTGTCCTTAAGCCCTCTGCAGAGATGCCCGTAAGCCCACTACCTTCCTGTTTGCCACTGGTGGGACTTTGGTCACCTCAGCCTCATGGTGTTGACACTGGGTTAGACCCCTGATGCTGTTCACGTGAGGAGGAAGCATCGTGCACAGCAGGAACAGGGAGATTCACGGCAAGAAAACAAAAGACAGGCAGTTGCTCTTGGATGGATGGATGGGGAGAGGAATATAAGGCCAGGAGCATCTTGCAGAGCACCAAATATAAGTGCATGTCTCTCCAATAGGATTCTCATCCTCCCAAACCTGGGGCTGGTGAGCAAAGGTAACCAGCCACATCCTGCATAAATTCAGGATGGCACTTTGTTTTGCTTCATTTCTGCAGGAAGGTTTTATGTTCCCCCTGTGAAAACCTGCAGTGTTTACCAAGTCCAAACCCCTGCAGAATAGACTGTCTGCTCAGAAAAGGGCTGCAAAACACAGGCAGGGACAAAAATCTGGATGTCAGGGAAGAAAGCAGAGGGGTTTTAGTGGCCCGGTGACACCAGTGATAGGGAGGAACGAGCCACAGCTCTTCCTAACAGAGGAGGAGCTCAGGCATTCACTCGTGTGGGTTGCCACAAAACCCTACCAGTCTCAGACTGGTTAGGAAAGTGTGGTGCTACCTACACTCCATTATCAGCAGGGTGGGCTGATTTATAGTCCCACAGGCAGTTACAGCTTAATAATAACATTAAAGACGGTTCTCAGGCATTCCAGCCCACTACACCCACATCACCTTCTTACCTTTGCTAAATTTGCTTCTGATTTACGGTGGCATAAGCAAAATGGAAATCGGTCACCTCAGTTCCCGGATGGTCTGGGGCTAACAAAACGGAGGGCGGGGGGGGAGAGGGAAGAAGGGAACAGTTTCCCAAAATGGCCTGGGTTTATCTCTGCTTGCTTTCAGAAGCATCTGGAGCATGGAGCTCCCATGATTAGACCAAGCTATAAGTACAAGCGTCCCCATGGCTTTGTTGATAAATACTGAGCTCCTGACATCCTGCCTGGCAAGTCTTGTGAAGTTCTGTTGATGTAAAGCTCCTCAGTTTGTTTTGTGCTGTGTAATCACCCAAGTTTCTGGGACTATTCTCCACAGGAACATCCTTCTGCTCTTAACTCGCATCTCTCTCACAATGTACCACTTGGTTTCTTCAGTTCTTCACTTATCAACACTTTCTTTCCAAGATACTGAACCTCAACCATATATTTTTGCATTTAGTTCACTGGAGAGTTGAATCCTCATGGGCTGCTAATGGCCCTGCAGTTAATTAACCATCCTCAGCTATATTTTTTACCTAGTTTGGATGCACCCTCCTGAGAAACCAGCAGGGTTTGAGAGCCTGTAGTGCTAGAGCATTAAAGCAAATGCTGCATCTGCCTCTCCCATCCACCTTGCAGGGCTTCATTCACCTACTGGGACTGATGCAGGGAAAGGAATTAAACATTTATAGCTCTGTAACCTCCTGCCACATGTGGGAGGCAGCCTCCTGCATCTGACCTATGCAGAGCATGACTTGGCTGCGTTTTCTCTATCGCCTTGGCGTGGTCCCCAGCCTGTTTACTCACCAGCAAACCTGTCTGTGCCCCACACCGGTAAAATAAGCCCCTTAAAGGTTAAGGGAGGGAGGCAGAGCAGTGTGGGCAAACATTAGGTGACTTACGATTCTTGGCAGCCTGAACTCAGCTCCATTTGCTTCATCTTGCTGTGGGAACATACCTTCAGATAGTCACTGGTGTTCATTATCTCCTGGTGCTCCCACGAAGCCCACCTGTAGAGGATGGAGAGTCTCTGAAGCCCCACAGAGGGTTGGTTGGGTGCACAGCAAGTTTCTCATGAATGCTCCACCCCAAGCTGCCAAGGTGGGGTGGAGCATTCATGGGTTTCAGGTGGGTTTCAGGGACCATTAAGTTCATTTTGGGTTGCTCTTCCACCTTGTGATGCTTCTGCTTTCCCCTGCTGGTATTAGCAAGGGGCAGCTCCTGGCCCTCAACCAGCGGTATGTCTGGAGCAGGAGATCTAGATGTGCTCGTAAATATTTTGAAGATGGAAAATAAATCCATCCATCTCTGTAAGAAATGCTGCCCCCAAGAGAAATTTCTGATCATAGGCAAGGCTAAGTGCAGAGGCACCAGCGAATTCACCACCAGCATTGATTATTTCATTATAAATTGCTCGCCCGCTTTTTAGCATTTGCTTCTGAACAGAAATGAAACACCAGCTACTGAGAAGAACAACAGCTAATACACAACCCAAAACCTGACTTGCATATGAAAACACTGGATTTTCCACAGGGGCTTTCCCACTGTTTAAGCTCCTTTTAAGTACGAGCTTCGTTAAGATTATAAAAATGTACTGCCTCAGCTGATGGATTTTTCACTCTGCTGAAAGGAATACAACTGCTCAGAGGCTGATTGAGAAGAACAATCTGTCTTAACGAACGGTCCTGCACCAGTGGTGTTGATGGCAGAGAAGAGGGTGTAGATGGAGGAATTGGGGACTTTCCACACTGTAAGATGGGGAAACCAGTCAGCTCTACTGGGGCTGGAGCTACGTAAGCCAGATGCCTCAGGATACCCAGCAGTGGCTTCCTTGGTGACGCTGAAGTCACAGGTGGCCTCCTCCTTGTTTTGGAGGAGTTGTTTAGGGGAAAATATTGTGAAGGATCATTTCCCAAGAGTGTTTTGCACAAGCACATGGCCCTCTACCTACATGCAATAGCTGGAAGACACCACTAGAGAAGATTTTCCTTCCTGGGACCGAAAGAGCACTGGGGAAGGGCAGGTGGACACCAAGTGGGGAACGAAGAGCATAAAAGGCATATAGCTCATTGACCCCAGAGCCTGGTCAGCTCTAATTCTCTTATATCTGCTACCTAATGGCTTCAGCAGTGGCTGGAGACTTCCAGTGCCATAATGTAAGGCCCAGGAATGGTAGGAGTAGGAGACAGGACTGATCTCATGACCGTTTCTCATTACGGGACTAGTTGGACTCCTTGGTTTCTCGAGGTCTTCTTTGATCTCTATGAGAAATTTCTTCAGGAGATTATAATTTGACCCAATAATGTTTTTAATTTTCCTCCATCCTGAGCTGAATGCAACTGGAAGAGAAAAGGTGGTATGATCCTGTATAACTAATGGCAATCTTTGTGCCAAAGCTGAGCCAAGAGACTCTAAAGGTACAGAAAAGACGCTCCCACTGAGGTAGGACATTTTTCTGTTTGCTGTCCCATGTCCCTGTCCCCCTGTGACGAGTCATGTGCAATTGCCGACAGCGTATCTGCTACGAGGCTGGATTTACACCCTCTCATTCTCTCTTTATAGGGGTGATTCATCTTTGGAAACACCAGCCACTGGATGCCGTTAGAGGAATATTGCCCACGATGGCATGCTCCGTGCTTCATTATAACCTTTGATTTTCTGGGTGACATCAGATGATGGGAGTGGTATTTTATGATCACCCGTATTTGTCCAGGCAAGTATAAGAATGGGCAGGTAGATGAGGGGAAAAAAAGCTGTGTCTTATTTGGTAGAGAGGAGGAAAACAACTCCACAACAACAACAACAACAACAAATAAAGAAAGTAGGAGATAAAAATGTAAACATTTCCTTTCTCCCTAAGGCACACTCAAGAAAAGTCCTCATCGTTTTTGCTCAGACACTGGTGGAACCTCATGTTTCCCACAAAACGTATTTCCCCCAGATCAGTTTGCACGTATCAGGTTTTGCCCATGAATACTCACGAGACACAAATCAGTCCCTTTAATCTGTGATTAGTTTGTCACTCCACGCGCGGCGGTTGCATCATGATTTGGTGTTATTGTTGAATGGATGCTGTGCTATGTAATTGTTTTTTCCTTAGTGATCTGTTTGCTCTGTTAATATTTAATTCCCTTTTTCCCTCCCTCTTTCTACCGCCAAAAGGCCTAAAGAATAGGAAAACATCTTTCATTTTCTCAGGCTTCTTGTGCTATTGTAAGAAAATACCTCTTCATAATCCACTGTAGGTGATAATGATGATTTACAGTCATAATAGGAATTCCTAAGTGGTTGCCAATGCTGCTTTAGAGCTGAGGGGAAAGAAAAAAATAAAAGTTAATTGATCTGATTTGAAATAAAGCAGGTTAGTGTGCTTTATTTGCCTTTTCCAATGGGTCGGATAATGAACAAGTTGTCATCTTTACCTATCCTCTGCCAGGTTCGGAGCTGAGTGCTGCCTGGGAGCCTGAAGGATGGTAAACAAGGCGCTGCCTGGCGCTTGGCTTGCTTTGCAGAGGTGAGTTCACCAGAACAAATGAGACCTTTGATTGATCCTTTAAACAAAAAGAAAGGAAAACAGTAACATGAATTTATACGAGCTCTGGCTGTGTTGCATATTTTATAGTGATCAATATTCCGGGCATTGTAAACAGCAGCTTTACATAATAAAGAGCTGCATTATGTAATGCTAGTTAAATTTAGAAATGGTTATTTTATTACCTTTTCATGCACATAAAATAGAGAGTGATAGAGCTGGAACCTGAGAGCTGCCACTGTCTGAGGATACAGAGAGCGGCTGGGCCTGGCTGTGCCCAGTCAGGATAACCCCCCAAATCCCAGTAAAGCAGCTCAGCTCCGGCTGGATGCGCCCGGTCCCCGACAAAGCAAATCAGTGGGGGTGGCAAGGGCGAGCCCCACTCTGAAACATGGTGTGCTTAGGAGCAAAAAAAAACCCAGCACAATAAAGATGGGAGATTTATTACGGAGGAATGAAATGTACTACTTTTGTTCTCCCTGGTGTCCCTATAAAGCTTTTGTTTGACAGGCTGGTTTGGGCTCTGGTTAGCTCCGGTCTCGTCTGTGTAGCTACTGGCTGCTTTGAGACCAGTTGTGTGCAGACTATAGTTCCTGCTAAGGATAAACAGTGTTTTCCTTTTTCCTCTTCAGCAGTGCTTGCTATTATCCTGGGGCACAGGAGCCCTTTCTTTTTTCTTCCCAGACACATGCACACACACACAGATGGGCTACTGGAGGGAGGGAAGGAGGGAGGGGATGGAAGAATTCAAATTTGTTGCATTAATCTTAATAGCCTGATCCTCTTGCAGCCTGCCGCTGCTAACAGCCTTCAGTGTGCTGCCCATTTACAATAGGCTGGAAGGACGAACCCCTTTTGTTATAAATAATTAGGAGACATCTCAATCCAATAAAGGCGCTGGAAGAAGAGCCCTCTGCAAATGGGAGTTTGGAAAAATACAGCTGGAGAAGGAAAGTCCCATTGTGAAATCTGGAGCTGAGCAGAAAATGCTGTTGTTTGGGCGTTTCATAATACAGAAGGAGCTCTGATGTGGGAAACGAGGGGACTTTAATTAGGACATCAGAGCTTAGACGTTTCTTCTGCTTACTGTGGTTGGCACCCATGGACCGGGAGGCTGAAGCGCTCTCAGAGTGGGGCTGTAGCTGAAGCCAAACTGCTGATGGAGTGAAATGTTCTCTCTGGCCTGCGCTCTGCATTGCAATTACAGGGCTCAGAATTCAAAGTTAATCTAAAGCAGCGTTAAACTTAAATAAAATTGAGGTCTGGGTCATCATTTTACAAGGAGAGCCCATAGGTTGTTAATGGGCTGAACCAAAATCCTGATCCTGAGGAGCATCCAGCTTTTTAAAAATAGGGATTTGGACTGATACCAGGCACGTCTCTAATAATTACGTGTCTTTGATTTTTCTCAACTACTGTTCACAGCTTCAGTATAAATAAGAATCCTGCCTGGCATCTGTTGAGCCTGGAAGTTTTCAGACTTACGGAGCAGCACGTAGCCGCTTCAGAGGAATCATTAGAAATTATTCAGCTGAGCCACTGTGTGAGAAACAAAGAGTTAAAGCTAAATCCCATTTGAAAGTAAACTTTGCAATAAAACCCAGTGAGCTTTCTCAAAGGCTGGCTGCTCTTGATTTACAAGGATGTTCCCAGTCCTGATTTCAATTAAAGAGAAATCCTGGGGCATTTCTGCAGTCCGGCGTTGTTCTTTATTCCGCGTTGTTATATATTGAGTAATAAACCAACCAAACAAAGACTCTATTCTGCAATGAACTATGTACGTCCCGGGCAATCTCGGGGAAATCAATAGGTCGGAGTCTGGCCTTGGCTTGCTTCAGTATCAGTTGCCAATAATTCCCCCCAGCTTTAGTGGAGTTTACGTCTGTGTAAGTAAAAAATGAACGTGGAGATACAAATCCATCTGTATTCCTATTAAAAAGAGAAAAAAAGAAAGAGAAAAGAATAAAACTATAGACTCTGCTCCTTTATACAGAAGGAGAAATGAGTAAATATCTATCTGGCAGTGGAAACTGATTTATTTCCCAAAATCATGAGAGGATGTTTCAAAGAAAGCACGTTAAGCCAAGCTTCGGGGTCTTTTTCTTTGCTTTCTGCTTGTTGCATCTCCCACTCCTGGTTCTCTCGCCAGGGTCTGCAGTGCCCAAGGACCAAAACCTTTGTGCAGTAGTGGCCGAGTCCCACATAACAGCATGAGAGAGAGCACTGGGGCTTTAAATAGCAGTGAGGATGATGATGATAAAAAAATATTGTTGATAATTTGGGGGTTTTTTTTGCAAGCACTGAATTACTGATTTCTTTCCTCCTGCTCCTGGTAATGTTTTAATAACTGTGTATGTTTTCCACTGCAGCGGGCAGTGCCGATGGGTGCCAAGACTCTGCTTCCTCCCAGTTTCCAGCTCTTAATTAAAGCACTGGAAAAGGAACGTAAGACAGGACCTTTGTCACCTGGTGAGGTCTAAGGGACAAAATCCCATGTGTTCCCCTTTTTTGGGAAGGAAGGTCTCAGCCACGGCTAAGATGCTTTCCCAGGCAGCCCTATACCTCTGCCTCGACACTTTCCTGGAGAGAGGAGACATTCCTCATGTAACCGAGTCTTGTTTTTAAATAGATCAGATTTTCATCCCCTTTCAAGCCAGAGTGAATCAGGAATTAATCTGGGCAAAGTCACCTGGCTTTGCTGAAGCCCAGGGAAACGCGCTCTCAGGAGATCGCAGTCGGGCCTCGGGCTTGTGTAAAACTCTCACTGCACTGGGAGAAAAACTGCTCCAGAGCCAGAAATATCATAACCCACCTTTTCCCATGGGCTCCTCAGATCTCCCATCCTCTCTGAGAACCTGGCTGGAGCTCACCCAGCGTGTGCATGACGCTCCACATGCCCTTTAATCATCCCCACATGCCTCTTCCTAAGTCTTCATTTGTATACACACGCTTAGTAATCGCTCATTCCGGCCATAAAACCTACAGGATTTTAAACTGAACTGAAGTCCCAAATGCTTTGAAAGAATTTATGTTGCATAATTGTACTGGTTTGCCTGAAAACAAACAATGATGTATGGCTAAAATACTCTCTCAGGGAGATGACTCAGATCCTTCCTTGTGGCTTAGACCTTGCTTGGCTGCTGATGGTGCAACTTGTCATCTCTCCTCTAGATGCAGTGCGAGGGAAGGCGAGCAAAAGAGTAATGCACAGAGCAGGAGGCATAAGATGAGAAAGCAAGAGTTCTTTGGAGCTTTTGGAGACACTTGATAATTCCATTTGTTCCGAATAAAGGCGATATTGGAGATTATGGGAAAGAAAACTGAGCTCCACCAGTATTACACACCAGCCCGTCCGTGTGCGGAGGATTGGCTAGTGTGGCAAAGCGGCTGTGTGCCCGGTGGCTCCCACCCACAGGGACACAGGACACTCTGCAGATGTGACACTCAACCAGTGCTTAAATGTCCTTCAGCCACGATAGCCAGATCTCAGGAATCCTAGAGAGGTGTGAGAAAGATCAAAGAGACCTCACCTAATGTTTTTCTCAAGATCTACATTTGCTTGGAACATTCATAGAACCATAGAATGGTTTGAGTTGGAAGGGACCTTAAAGACCATCCAGTTCCAACCCTCCTGCCACGGGCAGGGACACCTCCCACCAGACCAGGTTGCTCCGAGCCCCATCCAGCCTGGCCTTGAACCCCTCCAGGGATGGGGCAGCCACAGCTTCTCTGGACAACCTGTTCCAGTGCCTCACCACCCTCACAGCAAAGAATTTCTTCCTAATATCTCATCTAAATCTCCCCTCTTCCAATATAAAACTGTTATCCCTTGTCCTGTCACTCCACTTCCTGACCAAGAGTCCCTCTCCAGCTCTCCTGGAGCCCCCTTAAGATCCTGGAAGGCTGCTATCAGGTCTCCCTGGAGCCTTCTCCAGGCTGAACAGCCCCAGCTCTCAGCCTGTCTTCATAGGAGAGGAGCTCCATCCCTCTGATCATCTTCCTGGCCCTCTGCTGGACCCGTTCCAACAGGTCCATGTCCTTCCTGTCCTTCATAAAACAGTTTGCAGACTTGTCTTTGCAGATTTGGGGGTTTTGCTGTTTTTGTGCCCTTGGCAGATTTGGGGATTTCCACTCTGAGCAGTCACTAAAACCACAACTGCCACCGCAGTGTGAGCAGGCGTTTTCGGCGTGGTGGCCTTGAGTGGATTTCTCTCTTTCTTTCTGTCATTAACCAGCGAGGCAGGGGACATCTAAGGGTCTGCAGCTCCCTGGTAGCTCTGGAAGGGCAATGCCTGCTCTGGTGTAACGTGGTGCACTTGCAGCCACGCAGCTCTGCCACCTCCCTCCACCCTTTTCCTAAAACAAAAGTATCAGGTATGAAGTTACCATTGCAGGGTGCACTCGAGTGGTGTGTCTGCCTTCCATTCTGAGCAAAGCAGAGCAGTTTCATACCGTCGGTCTGCAAGGAAAGAATATTAAAAATAGTTTAAAAAAGAGAAAAAAAAAAAAAAAAAAAATTAATTTTATGGTAAAAAAAAAAAAAAAATTTTTTTTTTTTTTTTTTTTTTTTTTTTTTTTTTTTTTCTGCAGACAGCACCAAACATCCTCAGGGAGCGGATGAATTGATAACAGCTGTGGGTAGTTACTTCTGTCCCCGACTTCAATAGCTGATTTGGAGAAGCATGGGGGAAAGGTAACAGATCTGTGTCCAGCAAGGTTAATTCGGAGGTTAACAGATTATGATGCAAAGAAAATCAGCCCATGTTTTTTTTCTCTGTCACTATGAATAGCATAATTGCATTATTGCTACCGGAAGGGTAGCCAGCTCTTCTCCAGCTGTGGTCTCCTGCTGGGGAGGGAGTAACCTATGAAAAATCAGTTTCCTTTACAAACAAACCCTTCTGTCTCTCTCAGTCAATGCCTACGTAGCCATAGCATTTGAAAGGGTGGTTGCTAATATCATGACTGCTTGGTGGTCATGTTTTGCAAGAGTCATTCTTTTCTCTAAGTCCAGTGAGTAATTTTTGTACCATTTATCCTTTTTTTAATTAAAAAAAGATATTAAAACCCAAGAGTTGTTAAAATGCTTTCAAGCAGCATTTCTGCAAAAAAAAAATGGTCATTATTTTTACTTTCACCTTGTCACATCTCCTGTTCTGAAATGATTTGCACAGTTCTTCCACCCTGTAGCATGAGTGGCAATGGCAGCAGGATGCCACCGTGCTTTTCCCAGAGGGATTCCAGTCCAAACACACCCGGCAGCCTAAAGGAGGAGGGAAAAAATGTCCCCGTGGGAAGACAGTGGCAGAGAAGAATCTTTTGACTCCTGGCTCTGTCCTGTCCAGGAGGGCTGTAGCCCCCTCGTGCTGCCCAATTTTGATGCACGTCAGGAGAAATTATTTCATTTCCTGACTGTACAGGGGCAACTCACAGAGGCCTATTGGCAACCGTAATTCAGAATTAAAATTTTCCATCTCAGCTTTAAACAGAACAATCTAGAATAGGTCTAATGATAGACTTTCATAACGTGCTTTGAGAACCTCTGGTTAAGACAGCTGACTAAGTCCTAAGTACCAGTAACGGAGCTTGAAACTCTTTGCCAATGAAATAACTTACTTCCATCAAAATGCTCTCAAAATCATGCATGCTCCCCCCACAAAGGCTAACCAAGTTTAAAACCAAAAAGAAGCAAAAGAAACCAGCAAATACTATGAAATATATACTTATTTTCACTCTGGAATGCTTTCCAATTTTGTTGTTTGTTATATATTACAATCATAGAAAATAAAGAAGTCTCAATAAAAATGAAATGCTTTGATCTCTCCACAGCGCTCTTCCCTTTGGCTTTGAGGAGAGTTTCAGGGATTTTTCTCCTGAATCCAAATGAAGCCAGACCTGAAGCTGCCAATGAGCTGGCAGGAGCAGCCCCGGCAGCCCGGATTTGTGGTCCAAGGTACGTGCCCCATGGAGGGGCTGCTCCGTTGCTCAGAGAAGGTGCCCCCAGTCTCGTCTGGCTCAAGCTGCCTTGTGGCGGCCACGAGGAGAAGGGGGATAGTTCATGAACTTAAAATAATACTGCTTGGTTCTGTCAAGCTATATATAAACTGCCTGGAGGATTCATGTTGCAGCTGCTCCAGCAGGAGCTTGGTCTTGGGAGGGAAAGGGAAAAGGAAAAGGAAAGGGATGAGGGGAGAGGGGAGAGGGAGGGGGAAGGGGAAGAGGAAAGGGAAAGGAAAAGGGAAAGGGAAAGGGAAAGGGAAAGGTAGGGCATGAGAGTTCCCTACCAAGCTGCATGCTGCTGTCTTTCTGCCAAAACCAGGGGTGGCAAAACTGGAGTGCAGCCACCCTTCATGTCCAGGACCCTTGCTGTGTCCTGTGGTTGCAGCACTGCCCAGGACTTCAGTGCTGAGCTGTCATCTGCATCCAGGGAAGAGGGAGGAGAGGAGCTCATCTAACACAAAGGCAGAGAGCAGGGAAGAACATTTCTAGAGTTCTTCTCCTCCAACCATGGAAACGCAGTCTTAGTTCTCCAGCTGTCCCTGGTTAATCATCACCTTCCCAAGAGCAGAGGGGGAACGAGGACCTGACTCACGACTCAGAGCCACATCCCCATGCCAGGCCTCCACCAAGGGGAATGTTGCCCTTTTCTTGGGGCTGGTAAGTCCAAAGGCATGAAAATAGCAGGGTTTCAGGGGCAGACCTTCAAAAATAGTTTCCTCAGATACTACCTTGAGTGGTTTCCATGTGTATTCTTGCCAACAAGCTCTTGTTAGAATATTTGTGGAAAATAAACTGTGGAGAGCCATAAGCAGAGCCAAGCAGATTAATTCAAGACAAGCAAATATTTGTGGGAAAGTTTGTGTTTGTTTGCACTGTCCGCCCAATGCTATCATGCAGCATTTTCCATGAATACATAACTTTGCTGAGGTACCTTTTGATCAGAGAAAGAGAGATCAGTTACCGTTTCCATGCTTTTCAGCTGGAAGGCACCAGCAGAAATTTCAGTATTTCCTCCAAGAAGAATTTGGTTTTGGCTCCGAACTTCACTTGAAGAGTTAACATTTCTGGAGCCATGACCTCAAAACCACAAATAGTAAGAAAAATAATGTAAGATAGATGAGCATGAAGTTCTGGAAGCCCTAAAGAGCGAAAAACAAATTTCAGTATGTTTTTTAATCGTCCTCTTGAGTCAGGGAAATAAAGGACATTTTAGTAAAACTGCACCCTAAAACCCACAGAGATTTGCTAGATAAATCACAAACAACCAACCGAATGTGGGGTGAAGGCTGAGTCTGTATTCCTCCAGCTGTAGAAACACCTACCTAACCATCTGAGGGGAAAAAATGGTGTTGGCCACGTGCTAAGCCTCCTGGACTGGTCACTGGACTACCCCAGCATTCATTCCCATGAGCCTTCAAGCCCAGCAGCGTTTTCCTCATTGAAATTCACCCAAAGAAAAACAACATTTTTGCCAAATCAACACATTTTTGCCAAATCAACACATTTCTAGGTTAACATCCCTGCCCCGCTGGCCCTTCTCATGACACCTCATGGGTGGCTCTTGCTGAACCAGAGCGATGGTCCAGCCACCATGGGGGGCTCATAAAAGACTGTGACCTTCCTTTTTTTCCCCCCTCCTCTGGGTGAAAACTGATGTCAAAATACAGGATGTATCTTCGGGCTGGCGATGCCACTTTCCAGCTCTCTCCTCTGCATCGCACCACACTTTTTTTCAACTTTCCTGTAGCCTCTTCAGGTACTGGAAGGGTCTCTAAGGTCTCCCTGGCACCTTCTCTTCTCCAGGCTGAACAACCCCAAATCAGCCTTGAGCAAGGAGATGTGAGATTAACCACCAGCTTTTCCCCAGGTTGTGTGCTGCCCTTCTTCCCCACAGTTTCTCATGGAGTTTCCAAGTTACCCCACTCCCGAGCCAGGTTTCAGATGCTTTGGTTGCCATCTCCATCACAACAGACCCTCAGGGGGAGTTTCTTAGAATAGAAAAGATGAAGCTGAGACCGACACAGCAGCAGCCTTTTGCTTTTCTCCATAGTTTTCTGTGTAAAAAAAAATAATCTAGCAAAGGCTGAAATTTCTTTGCAGTATAATGTGAGCTGCCTCTCCTAAATCCAGGCTTGAGTCCTCAAAGGTGACACCATCCTGGCCTCAGCGTCTTGTTCAGAGATTTAATTGGGGGACAGTTCTCCCCACCCCAAGCTGCAGGCAGAGCTGGATGCAGTTAGGAAAGGGATAGTGTTACAGACACTATCTGACACCTGGGACCAAATTCCTTGTCCCAGGAGGATGCCCTGGGACCTGTTTGTCCTTGGGAGTGAGTCCCATGGCCTCAGAAGTCACCCAGTTTTGTGGTTTCTCTCTGGTGACACTCAGTGCTTCTGAGGATGGCATCCCAGAACCATCATCCCCCAGTGCCGTGGTCCCACCTTCATCCTCTTCTCCATGCTGTGGTCCTCCTTACCCAAAGGAGAAGACACTGCTTGGAATACACCATCTCTGTTACTCCCTGTGTAAGCACTATGGATATTTTTTACCATCCTTTTCAATTCCAACTGAAGTTGGTGCCACAGGCAGCTCTCTTAGTAAATTGCTTTTGTGATTTATGCAGGTCCAGAAGAGTCCAAGGATCATTTATCTTCAAACCAGGAGAGAGATGAAAGAGTCACGGTAGTAAAATTTCCTGCAGAGCTAGATCTGAGCATCAAAGAGGGGAAAATGTCATTGTTTTACTGAGACAAGACAACGTGAGACAGGTTTTAATGCTGGGGGATTTTTTTAACTGAATAATTTGCCTTTAAAAAAAAAAAAAAGTAAAAGAAGTTTTGGGAAATGAAAGGTGGGCAAACGAGCTTGATGGGCGCCACTGGGAAGCTTTCTTTGGGGAGGGACAGAAAAAACCAGGTGGAAGCAGAGTCTGGGATGGGGCTAGGCTGTAGTTGGTGGGTGTCCCTGTTGGGAGAGGGTTAGGGGGGGACTTACTACAAGAGTGATGTCTTGCTGTCACAGTGTCTTATTAAGGTGCTGGAGCATGTCCAGAGAAGGGCAGCGAAGTTGGTGAGGGGTCTGGAGAGCAAACCTTAAGAGGAGCAGCTATGGGAGCTGGGGTTGTTCAGCCTGGAGAAAAGGAAGCTGAGGGGAGACCTTCTCACTTTCTCCAACTCCCTGAAAGGAGGGTGTAGCCGGGGGAAGTCAGCCTCTTCTGCCAAGTCACAGGTGATAGGACAAGAGGAAATGGCCTCAAGTTGCACCAGGAGAGGTTTAGATTAGATATTAAGAAAAGAATTCTTCACAAAAAGGGTTGTGAAGCGTTGGAACAGGCTGCTCAGGGAAGTGGTGGAGTCACCATCCCTGGAAGGATTTAAAACCCAGGCAGATGTGGTGCTGAGGGACATGGGTCAGTGGTGGCTTTTCTCAGTGTTGGGTTGATGGTTGGACTCCATGATCAGAAAGGTCCCTTGCAACTGAGAAAATTCTATGATTCTATGATGGATGGGGCTTTGAGCAACCTGCTCTAGGGAGAGGTGTCCCTGCCCATGGCAGGGAGGTTGGAACTTGATGATCTTTAAGGTCCCTTTCGACTCTAACCATTCTATGATTCTACGATTCCATGACACAAGCATCTGCCTGATATCGCAGTGCGTCTGCATGATCCTGCGTAGCATGGAGAAAACCAGAAAGTTCCTAATTTCGGTCAGTCTGAATGCAAATATGGGAAACACCATCCAGCTGCACTCCTGTTCTGCCATGATTCATCATGACAGTGCATCTCCTCCACCAGCTCCCAGACCAGAGCTTTGATGGACTATCACCAAACCATGGCCTGGGAGCATCCCCTGCCCTCACCCTGCCTCGTGGCTTGCAACCAAAGCATGAATCTTGGGAAATTCAGTCACATCAGAGGGTTGGAAGGAAACCAAAGGAAGGAGAGGGCTGGGAAAGGGTCCGTTTACATTTGCAGCAGATGCTATCTAGAGGAGGAAAATACTTTTATTTCCCCTGTGGACTGCCAGTTGATTTTCTTGCGGCAGGCACTAATGGAAAATAATAAAATCCATTTTAGTCAGACTGCATACAGAACACTTACAGGTCAAGCCAGTACTCAAAACAGACCGTTATGGAACATAACACATTAGTTTGTCACCAGCGTCTGCAGCGGCCAGGGAATTTTTACCATTTGAAATTGAATTTTATAGGTCAAGGCCTTTCATGGCTCTTGAAAAACAGTGCGTCTCTGTAAAGTTAGCATGAACACGGAGGCAATTACTCGGTGCAAAAATACACAACCTTTGTGTTTGTTAATAGTGAAAAAAAAAACAGGGAGGGACCCATGGTGGGAACTGCGATACGGCCATAAACCCCAGAATATAACCATTAATTGTTATGGATTCAAATATTTCAAGATCATATTCCTGCTGCTGAATCAAACCCACAAAATGCACAGGAGGCATCTTTCACTGAAAATTATGTCCTCTCCGTTCATAATTTAAAATTCACTGATGACTGTGAAGGAAGCTTGGTCACGGGAGCCCAAGTTTCTTAGAAATGACTCAGAAGTAGATGGTTTGTTTGGGAGAGATTAACTTACTTCAACATCCAGATAACCTTAAACGTCTTCCGTGTGGTTTTATGCTTCACAGAATAAATAAAGCAGGGACGTGAGGTGGTGTCTGAAGGGTCACACACACACATATGTGCACGCACACTGATGGCTCTGTTTTCTTCTCCATCCCCTCCCCTTGCACAGCTCCATATCTGCCTCCAATTCTTCATGCCCCTACTGCAAACTTCTTATTTCAGCATCTCTCCCCTTTGGGGTTGCTCCTTATCACATAAAATGAAGGATAATAACTTCTTCCACCCCATCGCTGCCTTGGTGAGCTCAAAAGACATAGGAAAACCCACAGGACATGGGCGAGTGTTGAAGCCCACCTGGAGGTGGGCTCCCCAAAGGAGAATTTTGGGGACACATCAGCATTTGCATCAGCAAAACAGCAACTGCTGCCTGTGCAACGCGTGGACCATTGCAAGGCACAATCTAGGAACCAGAGAGAGGATGATGCTGGTCTCGTGGCCCACATGAGGTGGGCAAGCCCACGCTGTCAGAAGGAGCCTTCAAGAGATGTGCTGGAGTCTACTCAATTCCTCGAGGAGGATGAAGCCACAGGGGTTTGGTAGGAGCAGCCACAGCTACGCCTGGTCCCTTCGTGAAGAGCACTGGCAATTATTTCCAGGAATAAAATAACATCCCGGCACTGCCAAAAGCCACAGCGATTATCAACAGCCTGAGTAATCAAGTAAAAGCATTTTTTCCACAGGCCAATGACCAGATTGCAGAGCACGCAAAGAGTAGTAGCCAAAATTGATTGCAGCTCACGTGGATCATTTCTACCGGAGTTACATTATTGTATTGAAACACTAATGCATAATGTATGGCCCCGCATCTCTGCAATAAACATTTTACATTTAATTTAGGAATCTCTGGGTCATTATAAAAGTTCTCTCATTATGTTGCAGAGATCTTGTGGAGTCAGCAATAGCAGGGTCTTAAAAAAGAAAAAGTTAATGATGAATTAACTGGGAATCAGATGGATGCGAAATACCTGAGCTGGGAATGGGAGCAGGAGTCCTGCACACCATCCTGGGGGGGGACACCCACCCCATCCTGGGGGGAACCAGGCCACCCCCCACTTCATCCCCCAAACAGGAACACCCCCAGGGGCCAGAAGCCCTGCAGAAAGCGGAGGTTTGTTCTGCACTGAAGGCACTTCGTTGTGCAACAGGCTGGTGGCAGCAGGAGGAAGATCAGCCTGTCTGATCCCGAAGCTCTTGCATAGGTTTAACTCCCACGGGAGAAAAATCCCCGTGCTGGCTGGGTGAAATTGCCAACTGGGTGGAGAGCTGCACCCAACGTGCACCCAAGGTGGGCCCCATTGGAACTTGCTGTGAGTTATTGGCTTGTACCCAATAGACATCTGTAGTCGCTGCATTTTACAAGAGTTCTGCATAAGTCATTCTCCTCTGTGAGCTCTTCTCTCCTTGGCAGCACAAAATAACCCTTCACGTCTCCCACAGGACTTTTCCCAGCAGTTTTCCATGGCTCCAGCGTGGGGACCAAGACCACAAGGGAGCAGCTGAATTGATCTTATTGATTAGATCCTTCTTCCCAGCAACTTGGTGCTGATGGCAGCTTGTGGGGTCTTCTTGCCGCTGCCCAGCCAGACATGACAGTGATCTCACCCAAAACGTAACACTTGGTGCTTGATTCAGCATGAAAACCACCTCCATCAGCTGGGGACAACAGGGCTGAGTGATGGTTTTGTCATCCGAAAACAGGATGATCAAGATGCTGCTTGCAGGTAGAGCCACAGAACGTGGTCCAGCCCGGTGGACCCATAGGAAACCACAGGACCCTGAAATGAGTGTGCATTTGCCAGAGCCAGCAAAAGGAGGAGGATGAGAAGAAAAGATGAACTGTATTCTTTCTTATATTCATCTACTCTCTAAATTGATCTTCTTTCTCCTCCCGCCCAATTTTTACATCCTTAAATTTTACTTGGCAACCTTTCCACGGACAAGAAAGGTTTGAGAAGCTTTTAGAATCATAAAAGCATTGGGGAAAAAAGTAAAGCCATGGGGTTTTCAGGCATGAGGGCAATCTGGAGCGACAAGTGCTGTTTCCAGCTCCGATGCTGTTCTGCCCTGAGACCTCTTCCTCCATCACTTCTGCTTCCACCTGCACAGCGAGGCTCATGCTGCTGCCTTCCCTGCGGAGGCACTTACTGTCCATCAAAGCACCGCACCCGGCACAAAAGAGGCATTTTCATTTTCTAAACGTTAGCTGATTTAGTAGTTGCTGTTCTCGGATTCTTGTCTAACAGCCCTTGCAGCTTTCCATATAAAGACAACAAAAAAAAAAAGTCAATCGATGTTTAGCACAACCCCAGCATGCTATTAATTCCTCCTTAAGAGGGGGGTTTGTCAAAATTGAATTACAGGGAAAAAAAACTGAAGAAATTACAGGGATTCCAGACTTTAGTGGCTATTACTGGAAAACAGAGTGGTCATATGGACTTCCCACCCACCAACAGTTACAAGGAAAACAACACACTTCACTCCTGAGGTGCACGCTTACATTTGGGTCAAAAATAGAATCATAGAATCACAGAATGGTTGGAGTTGGAAGAGACCTTAAAGATCATCCAGTTCCACCCCCCCTGCCCTGGGCAGGGACGCCTCCCACCAGAGCAGGTTGCTCAAAGCCCCATCCAGCCTGGCCTTGAACCCCTCCAGGGATGGGGCAGCCACAGCTTCTCTGGGCAACCTGGGTCAGGGTCTCACCACCGTCACAGCAAAGAATTTCTTCCTAGGATCTAATCTAAATCTCCCTTCTATAATAAATAAAGGAAAGCAAGAAAAGCACAGCGATTGTTTGTGTACAGCTGATTGGCACACTTGCTGACTCAGCAAGTAAGGCAAAGCAGCAGGGTCGCTCCGGTTCAGCCGGAGAGCAAAGCTCTGTGCCCCTCATCCTGAAAGATGCTTTTCAGTGAAGCAAGGGAGAAAATGCAAGGAGGAGTGACAGAAAAGCAAACAGTTCAGATAAGGACTAATAAAATACCATCGTGACGTACAAGGCCTGTGGGTTGCTCCTGTGCGTGGTACCAAAACCTCCTGCTAAATCACAGAAACACAGAATGATTTGAGTTGGAAGGGCCCTTAAAGATCATCTAGTCCCACCTCCCACCAGACCAGGTTGCACAGCCTCCAGCGTGCACAAAGCCAGGCATTCAGTGGCCTTTGTCTCTAACTTGGGCAACCAAAGTGCAAATGCTGGGTGCCCTCATACAGCCCCCCTGCGCCAGAAGCTGTGGCTGCCCCATCCCTGGAGGGGTTCAAGGCCAGGCTGGATGGGGCTTGGAGCAACCTGGTCTGGTGGGATGTGTCCCTGCCCAGGGCAGGGGGGTTGAACTCAATGATCTTTAAAGTCCCTTCCAACTCTAACCATTCTATGATTCTAGGATCCTCACTCCAGAAATCATCCCGCTGAGGTGTCGGCGAGACGAGAAGGTGTTTGGCCACCACTGACTTTAGCGTGAAGAGATATAAATCAGGAAGACTGGAGAGTGAGGGCTGACGCTCACTGCTACCAGCTCTCGGCCACGTTGGGCTGATTTATTTTGTGTAGGAGCAGCGGTAGCAGTTTACGCCTTCTAGTGCAGATTACAAGATAAATCCGGCTTTCAGTGAGACCCGTTGGTGACTGACACTGACAGAGCTTTTAAATCACCCCAGCTGCTGGGATATAGCCATGGGCCAGATTTGGCCCCGCAGGTCATGTCTCTTTTTGGCTGGTGTAAATCAGCACGGCTTGGATTGAGATGTGGTGTCAGGTTCCAGTGCCGCTCTCATTTTTATTTAAGTGTCTGTATGGTAATTCCAGCTCAGAGGGACACCTGAGGGCTGCAGCCTTCTCTGCTTGATCTGCCAGCTCTTGCTGAGGAGGATCTACCTTTCACAGTGAAAACTGAGTACTGACAAAAAGTCTCCTTGTGGGTACCACACAGATGCTCCTTTTAGGGACCCACCTCTACGCTGAGGTCCACCCACGCTAAGATAAATGTCCTTCTCAGCATTAATTTCACTTATTCATATGCTCCAAAAACTTTTCCACTGACTTTGACACTGCAGACAGATTGTCAGCCGGTAGAAGCTGGCCTGGGCTCTCTGAAAATGCCAGCGTGATTTGCTCCTGGAGATAATCTGGTCTTGCCTGGATAAACTCTCCCACATTAATGCAGTGAGAACCTCCAAACAGGTCCTTACCCTGCTCCCACAGACACAAATCTCTTCTGTTGTACGTCCCGCTGCCCTCAGCACATGTGACATTGCTGCCAGATGTGCAGTGCTGCGACAGCCTGGGACTATCCTTGTGGTCTTGTTGGTGGGACCTTAGAATAGAATCAGAATTGTCTCCGCTGGAAGGGACCTTTCAGATCATGGAGTCCAACCATCAACCCAACACTGAGAAAAGCCACCATTAACCCATATCCCTCAGCACCACATCTGCCTGGCTTTTAAATCCCTCCAGGGATGGTGACTCCACCACATCTCTGGGCAGCCTGTTCCAATACTTCACAACCGTTTTGGTGAAGAATTTTTTTCTAATCTCCATCCTAAACTTCTTCTGGTGCAATTTGAGGCCATTTCCTCTTGTCCCATCGCCTGTGACTTGGGAGAAGAGACCAACCCCCCCCAGCTGCACCCTCCTTTCAGGGAGTTGGAGGAAGTGAGAAGATTTTCCCTCAGCCTCCTCTTCTCCAAACTGAACAACGCCAGCTCCCTCAGCTGTTTCTCACAAGACTTGTGCTCCAGACCCTTCACCAACTTCATTTTCCTTCTCTGGACCTGCTCCAGCCCCTCAATGTCTTTCTTGTAGTGAGGGGACCAAAACTGGACACAGTATTTGAGGTGGGTCATTTCTCACCAGACCTGCAGAGCGGGCTCCATCCATGGAGCTGATCCTTGGTCAAGCATCACTGTTTGACATCGTGGGAGCATAAGCATCTGCGTATCCTCTATCAGCATCATACCCAGACCATAAGGTCATTTCTAGACAAGGTTTTATCTGGGCTAATTACACCATAAATGGAATAATCTCACCAAAGTACAGTATGTCACAAAAACAGACTCTTTTTAAAATTAATTGCCTTTTGCTTTTCGTAGCTTTTTGCACAGTCCAGGACACGCCAAACTGCGTGGCACCACTCCAGGGGCTGGGCTGGGGAAGGAAAAATGAAAACACCAGCTTATTTCTCTGGCTCTTGAATCTGCTGCTCATCATGCTGAGAGCATGACGGCCGTGCTCCCTCAGCTTGCATTTCCATCCTGTAATTCAGTGTGAGTTTTCCAGGGAAAGGCAGGTGTTTGCAGTACTATTTGGTACCCACCCACTTTCCAGCCTACGCTGGTGGTGGGAACATACATTGAGGGTGCAGTCATCATAGATGGTCAGTGAAGTCACCACCAGGAAAACTGGTCCACAGCAATTTTGAAAACTTCTGTATTTTCTATAGAAGCCCAACAGTCTTGGAGGCAACTGATAGTCAGGGGCTGGAGCGCTCCAGGTCCTCCACGATGGACATGGCATGAAACCCAAGACAATTTGACAGCAAAGGAGATGCTGTTTCACCTCTTCTTTACTTCTTCATGAAGAAAAGCTAAAGCCAGAAAGCTCTCTTGTTCCTCCTTGAGTTTGTTCGGAGAGACTGGCAACACTAAAGTACTTTTATAAGTGGAAAGAAATACCCTGTGGGTTCAGCGTGCGTGTATTCAGTTATTTATTTATTTTAGCCTTTTTTCTGAGGAATTCGCTTTGCTGCACTTTAGATAAACATCCAGTTAAAGCAGAGTTTTTCTACGGGTGGGAATTATCCTCATGGCTTTCATTATCGCCCTGATTAGACCCCTGAGGGCAGAGCATCAGCTGGTGCGAGGGGACATCGTGCCGCTGAGGGGCCTGGTGGCAATTAGCGCTGGTTGCAAATTTATCTCTTCATGTAGCTTAGTAGCTAGATGGCACTGAAGGTATTTTGTGGCATCTGCTGTCTCAGGTATGGCAAGAAGATGACTAATTTGCCTGTGAGTGGTAAATAATTGCAGAAATTAATATTATTTTGATTTTTTTTTATTGCTGTTGAACCAAATCCTGGCTGCTAGCATAGGTGTTGTGACTATGGGAACATCTCAGTGTGGTGAGGGATTCAGACACCTCGCTCTCCAGCCTGTCCTGGCTCTGTAGGCACCCAGTGGGAGGACTAACACACCTTAGTCACCTCTTGAGGATGGCCTGAAGACAGCCAGAGACTCCATGAGCCATGGAACAATTTAAGAGAAGGGTAGGAGAAGACTGGAAAAGGCTGAGGGGTGAAGAAATCACCATTCCTGTGATTGTTTATAATCCGTGACTGACTTGGCCCAAGGCTTCCATTCCTCCTGGCGGAGGGGACTTGCCAAACTCGGGAGCAGCTCTGGATTTCAGAGTCCCATGATTTCATCCCCCTTGACTGCTGGTACGAGCCCGTGGTGCTCCAGGACCCTTATTTATTTTATGATTCAGGCAGAAAGTTCTCAGTCAGAATCACAAAATCGTTACAGCTCGAACAACGTGTTCAGTGATTCAGGACCATTTCTCACCCACGCCGGCGCTTCCCTTGCTGCTCCGCTGACTCCACCACCCTTCTCCTCAGAGTGTCCCCGGCTCCAGAATTACCTTTTGGCACTGCTCCTGGTGAATGAAAATAGGAAGCTGGATTGCTTCACTAATAATCTTATTTCCAGTTTGTTTCAATTATGCTTCTTTTTTTTCCAGTGGGCGGTAAGCAATTGTTTTCATCTCACTGGTCTGAGGCGTGTAAAATATATGTATAAGTTTGTGTATAGGAGAAACAGAGGAGCCAGGTACCCCTCTGCTGCTGACTAGTCTATGCCAGTCAGCCCAGCACTGATTTGGGAAAGGAAAACCCTCCCCAGTGCTGGGAGGCTGCAGCTCTCATGCTGCTGGTCAGAGACTGGACACCAGTGCAGGTCTCTGAGGGGTTACTGGGGGCCACTGAAGTAGCTCCAGATAAGACTGAGCTTTACAAGAGGTGCTTTAGTCCACCCCTCCATCTACCTGAGAGCCTGTTTACCCCTCAGAACAATACTCAGACGGGGATCAGAGAGATTGCAGCATGAGGGACAGGGATGCCTTTTCCCAATTTCCTGCTGTTCTGAAGAATATTTCGGACCTTCCTCAGCGGATCCAGCTGCCTGACAGGAGACACTTGTGACCTACTTGACTGTGCTGAGGAGCAGTCGGAAAGGAGAAAGAGGGTTACATTGCTGCATAAAAGGAGCTGTGCATCTGATTGACCTAATTTTTGGTCTTTTTTGCACTCTTTTAACTCCACTGGCTCCAGCAAAGGAGTGCTGATTTTACACCAAGAAGCAGCTGACCCGGTTTCTGTGGCCTGCTTTTGCCCTGCGTTGGGGCTGAGGTGACATTGCTGTCATCGGCTGCCCTCTTTTTCCCTGGGTTCAGGTTTCTGCAGGAGCCCAGGACCGTGGTATCATGCCGACAACGAACATGGATGCAGCCAAATGGGAGCTGTGCAGCCCCCGTGGCCGGGTCTTCTGTGGATGTGTTGCTCTAACCCAAATTTTCCTTAAAAACTCAAAAAACAAAATCATATCCCCACTGCGGGGTGATGCAAGGGCAAGGTTGGCTGGTTGGGTGGTTGCTGCCCAGCCCTGCAGCAGCTCCATTCCTTCCTGGCACCCTGGACCACCACCCCAGCTGCCTGGTCCTGCACCTGGATGCTGTATCTCCATGATGGTAAAGGACCTGGAGACAAGAACCTCCTTGTACACGGTGATCACCATCCTCTCCCTTCCTCCTACACAGCAGCTTTGAAACCCCCCGAGAGCTGCATCAGAGGAGCTTTGGCGTTGAAGTTTGTTAATTAATATGCTGCAATTAACTGTGTCAAAAGCTTTCTTCAGATCAAGGGAGATGGCTCCTCGCGTTTCCCTTTGATCGGCAGCGGCAAGGGTGTCGTCAGTGTGAAATGGCAACGGCAGCTGATGGTGGGCTGGCCCGTCTGTAATCGCCTATAAAACACGGGAGATGAACCAACACCACTCTGCTGTCGCTAGTATCATCGGGCATCCTCCAAGAAACACTCAGGAGGGGTCCAGCTGCTAATTCTTTAGGATCATTTCCTATTATTTTCAAGGGAATAACATCACGAGGTGCCCAGTGGGCATCAGTGAGTGCAGCAAAAGCAGGGATGTCTCCTTGCCCCTACTTTAATCTCAGAACTGGTCAGTTGAGTCAATTCAGGTTGGGTTCCTGGGATGGATTTGAATGAAAACACCCGTGAAAAACACTGGAAAGAGATAAACATGCTCTATTTTTGAACGCTAATAATTTGAAACAATCAGAGGCAATCACAGGAAAGCAGAAAGGAAAACAAAATCCTCAAGGGAGAGCGTTCCAAGTAGCTGGAAAAAAAAAATGAGAAGCACTAAAAGCCATTAGTTTTTCACTGCCCCATGTCAGCCCTGGCTCTCCCCCTTCCAGCGTCCCCAGCCTTTCAGTCAACTGAGCAAGCAGAAATTTTTCACCCAGTCTCAGCATTAAACTTGTGCCAATTTGGCCTCGGCTGGGATGATGAAGAAAGGACCCAGGGTCTGATGTTTCATGATTAAATGGAGGTTTAGCTGTCTCAGGGTCATCAAGGTTCTGACCAAGTCGGGCCATGGGGGATGAGGTTTCTGGCTCAGGCAACCTCGTCTTACATCTCCTCACGTTGGTCTCATTTTATAAACCTGATGAGCTCTGCTCTTTCTATTTTACATGAGCTTTGGCTGCAGATGTGACCACTCGCCAACTAAATCAGTGGAGAAACTGAGAGCAGAGTTTAGTGCAGGTCCAATAGGCTCCTGTCTGGCTGTATGACCTTCCTCTATGTGTCCATGTCCTCAGCAGTGCCTGTGGTTGGACCATCCTTCTGCTTCCAGGACATACCTGCCCAGTTTTAGGGGTCTGAGCGTGAGAGGAGAAATCTGCTTCCCCAGTGCTTCAACCACACTGAAACCATCCCGCTTTGTCAGTTGCGGAAATACAGCAAAATAGAAAAAAAATCAGGTAAAAGTCAAAATTCAGGCCAGGAATGAGAAGTGCCTCTGATATGGGGTTGGAAGGGACCTCTGGAGGTCACCTAGTCCAAGTCCCTGCCAGAGCAGGTCGCACAGGAACATGTCCAGGTGGGGTTTGAACATCTCCAGAGATGGAGACTCCACCACCTCGCTGGGCAGCCTGTTCCATGGTTCTGTCACCCTCAAAGTGAAGAAGTTTCTCCTCACATTTAGATGGAAATTCCTATGTTCAAGTTTGTGCCCAAACACCTCGAGGAGGAGACCGAGCTGGGTTGTGAGGAGCAGGAGAGTGGACAATGCAGTGACAACCCAGGGATCTCAAAACATCTCAAAGCACCCAAAGAAACCCCAAGGTGTGCAGAAAGCCACACTTGGGCTGGTGCCCTGAGGGAACGGCGATAAAATGAAGATTTAACTGCCCTGAACGGTTGGGTTTCTGCGCAAACCCTGTCATTGGGAGTGAAAATAAACAAAGAGAATTTTTGCCCTCTGCCCCTCACCCAAATAAAACAGAGACCTGGGGCTGGGTGGATGCTGAGATTGGATCGCGGGAGTTTATTACCGCTAGCAGCGACCTCCTCAGCTCCAGAGTCTGCGAACGCCTTAAAATATCAGCTTGGGGTTTCTGGAGCAGCTATGCATCCTTTTGGGGCTGGGTGAATTTTATGGCTATAATCAGACGCCTCCATTACTCATTTCTGCTCTTTCTACCCCAAAAAATGCCTGACAAGTTCAGCTGCTGTAAAAAGCAGGGCCTGAATCGTTGGATCGCCCAAGTGCCGCCTCGTCTCCTGCCTCGTCACTAATGAGAGATGGAGTTGTGCTGACAGACACCGACTGGCCAGGGAAGAGAGGGAAAAGAAAGCTGAAAAACTCCTCAATTTAAAGTGATGTTTTCTGTTACCTGCTGCTCTGGCTCTGACAGCCTTTGCACAGTTAAAAAGAGACACAAGGAAAAATAAATAAAAACATTAAAAATTCCTTCCTTCTGCCTGATTTTCAGGTATCTGGTCTATACCATTTATTTTTAATACTAATGTGACATGGTTTAATGTTCTGTCGATTAAATTAAACTGCCAAGTGATATAGATGGAGTTTGAGCTGAATCATAGAATCATGGAATCATAGAATGGTTAGAGACTTTAAGGATCATCCAGTTCCAACCCCCCTGCCCTGGGCAGGGACACCTCCCGCCATACCAGGTTGCTCCAAGCCCCATCCAGCCTGGCCTTGAACCCCTCCAGGGATGGGGCTTCCACAGCTTCTCTGGGCAACCTGTTCCAGTGCCTCACTACCCTCACAACAAAGAATTTCTTCCTAATATCCAATCTAAATTTCCCCTTTTCCAGCTCAGATACCAGGGGTTTTGGGAGCTCAGGCTCCATCCAGACATGGTGGGTTTCTCCCAAAGGAGCCCAGTGATGGGAGAGGTCAAAACCTGGTTTCTATGGGGCATCTGCCCCATCCGCCCCATCCCTGGAGGGGTTCAAGGCCAGGCTGGATGCGGCTTGGAGCAACCTGCTCTGGTGGGAGGTGTCCCTGCCCAGGGTAGGGGGTCGGAACTACATGATCTTTAAGGTCCCTTCCAACTCTAACCATTCTATGGTTCTATGGTCTCCAAACCCCTCAGTGTTCCAGCAGCACAGTAGGGCTGAGGCTGCCCATGTCCTTGGGTATGCAGACACATGGGCATGTCCAGTGAGGGCTTTATCCACATTTCCATCAATTAAGAAAAAAATGGTCTCCAGGGAAGCCAAACAGGGCAATTTCCGAAGGGCTAAATCAACATGCAGGGAGCTCCTGCAGGACTGCCTCCATGGGAAAACATATCACCACTGCTCGAGTAATTTAACTAATAGAATTAAAAAAAACCAAACACTTCGCACACGAAAAGTGACAGATGATCTACAAATAAATAACCTCTCAATATAAACACAGCAAGAAAAATTCATTAAGTGCGTTTTAAAAGCATCGGATTTGACTTAGCAGATCTTTTTCAGATATTCCTCTCCAGCAAACCTAAACATCAAATAATAATTGTGTAAAGGCAAGTACTATAATAACAATAATAATAATAATACCGACGCTGAAAATGCATTATGCATCTTTTCCTTTGATAAAGGTCTCTGTGCTTTTATGGAGTGTTCATTATCAGTACATTCCCCCTGCATCTGAAGAAGAGAAACCGGCGCTTTGGAGTCTGAAGACTCGAGCGTGCGTTGCAGAGAACAGAGCTGATGGGACATTATTCCGCATAGAATGATGTTATAAAACTATCTTTCATGTTCCCAGAAAAAGTCTTTTTGTTACTTATTTGAAATTAAGACCAACCCAGGGAAAAAAAAAATCAAATCCTTTTTTATAACAGATTCGGCTAATGTTCTGTTTTCTTGTAATTTATATTAATAACGATTGCTCTAATCTTTTAACGTATTTCAACATTTTCGGCAGGTTTATGGGGTAAGATTGCTATAATTTAGTTCCCTGACTGGTTTTATGGAATAGCTGCAGCTTTCTGGGGAGGTAGATCAAACGCTGAAATGAAGGAAGGTAAAATATAACACCGGTTCTCACCGCTCTCATAAGAAGCAAAAAACCAAAGAGGGCAGAAAGGACTCGATAGAAATTAAAAGCACAAATACTGCCAGCGACCCTGTTTAGACTGACTGAAGTAGTGCTTTTTTGTGTTATATAGAATGGAATAGTTTGGGTTGGAAGGGTCTTTTAAAGATCATTCAATCCCACCCCCCGCCATGGGCAGGGACACCTCCCACCAGACCAGGATGCTCCAAGCCCCATCCAGCCTGGCCTTGAACACCTTCAGGATGGAGCATCCACAGCTTCTCTGGACAACCCAGGTCGACCTCACCACCTTCAGAGTCAAAAATATCTTCCTTTTATCCAATCTAAATCTACTCTTGTTTAGTTTAAAATCATTACACTCCGTCCTATTGCAACAAGCCCTACTAAAAAGTTTACCCTCATCTCTCCTGTAGGCCCCCCTTAGAGACTGGAAGGGACTCTAAGGTCTTCCTGGAACCTTCCCCAGTCTGACCACCCCCACCTCTCTCAGCCTGTCCTTCAGACTTTGAAGCATCTTCGTGGCCCCCTTTGGACCCACTCCAAAAGGTCCATGTCCTTCATGTGCTGAGGACTCTAGAACCAGACACAGAACCTCAGGTGGGGTCGCACCAGAGCAGAGTAGAGGGGTAGAATCCCCTCCCTTACCCTTCTGGCCACACTGCTTTTGATGCAGCCCAAGATACTGTTGACCTTCTGAGCTCCTTGGAAAATAGTACAATGATTAAAATTACCCAAGCAACTCTTACAAAGGTGTTGCCATCAGTGGGGCTGGCCAGGGACCAACCTCCCATCCCAGACACAACACGGATGGAGCCATGGCCACCAACGCCTGCTCTGAACTGCTCCAGAAACAGTCAGGGATCCCATCCAGTCCCATGAAGTCAAGGGGCTCCTCTTAGCTTCAAAGCCAGGAAATACATTCTTAAAAGCTGAAACCAGTTTTATAAACAGACCTAAATCTGGAAACCTCTAAAAAAAAAATTATTATTTTTTTGTTATATGATAATTAGAAACATGTGTGCCCAGCTCCCACTGCGTTTTGGAAGCATCTGCCCTAAAATGAACAAGCCCTGCCACTCGCTGGGCTGGAAACTCCTCAAATCTCCACAAATGCACAAAAACGAAGACTAAGAGCTGTCAGGATGGACATCGAGATTTTCAGGACCCTGTTTATACAGCTTTAAAGATGACAATTGCAAAGGCTTTCAGATACTAGAGGATCTGGCAACTAGATTATCATAGCAACTGATGACACACACAAAAATTATCTCTTCGGTTTGAAGACTTTCTGGGGGCAAAACACAATAGCTACATTCATCCTCTGTCAGAGAGGAATTCAATTTTTCTTTTCTTGCAATAAAAAAAAGGTCTGTGATCATTTCATAGGTTATTTCAGATACCTGAGATGAGTCATGGTGGGTTTGACACATTGCATAACACTTGTCCTTCCTGAGCAGCGGAGTGGATGAGCACTGCAGGGCACAGGCCACGGATAAACACATTTGAACTTCTAAATGTTATTGGGATTTTAAATTTGAAACGTTACATTGGGAAAATGTGGAATAAACCAGGCAATTTTCCTCCTAAGTGATGACGGTCATTTTTAAGCCAACATCAAAGCTGGCTGAAATTATTCAGAGTGTCAACTCCGAGGAAAAAATTCAATGCTTCCTTTGCTCCTACCAGAAATATTTGTCTGGTGCACCAAAACGCACAAGTACAAATGGAAATAAAATACACAAAGAATTCATTGAAAAACCTAGCTGTGTCCTTAACCAACACAGTTGCAATCGTTTCCTGTGTTATCCTTGCAAAATTAAGAAATACCCAGAGCTAACCCTTGCGAGGGATTGCTACAGACACCATCAAAGAAATTTAACAGTAACTTGGAAGGGGCTTTTTGTTTATGATGTTATTTCTCAGATGCTTTTGTTTTTTGTTGGTTTTTTTGAGAAAAAGAAAATAAAAGGGTTGTTTTCCTTTTGCAGAAGCATTAAGACAAAGATAGGATGCAAATTGTTTTGTAATCAGATGACTGCGGTCGTTTCCCCTCAACACAGCTGTAAGATTTGCGCCTTTGGCACCTATTTCTCTTGATAAGCGTGCATTTCTGATGCAGTTTTCCATCAGCGAGCGTACCCTCTTCAAAATTAGTCATTGCAGAAAAACCCGTGTGGCGGCAGGGATGATAAAATAAAATCGTGATGAGCGCAGATGAAAAATCTAAGAGCCTGAAATCAGGTCAAGAGCAGCACTGATTATTTTGAAAGGACTCCTATATTTCTAAATCCTTGGCAGTGCCAGCAACTCATTTCGTATCAGACAGTGAAATTAGGATTTTCTCATAGACCAAACCCCGATCCTGAAGAAAAACGCGTGTCTGTAGCGCGCGTACGTGCAATGGGGCTGTAGGCTCCTGGTGGAACTGAAGTGACTGTTTGCAAAATTGGCTTTTCCTCAGCAAAACTTGGCTGCTGGTCACGTCACCACCCACACCGAACCCTGCAAGATGAGTTGCTTTGATGTCAACAGGAAAACCAGAGGAGCCTGGGGTACCAGAGGAACCAATTCTCCCCCCAAAACGATATTTCACCACGGGGTGCATCCTCCTGGGGCCCTCCATGGGCTTTGCCCACTGACATCAACGTGAATTTGGGGATTTCCAGCATCTTCCCCTGGAGGGAAGATTTCACAACGGGTTGAAGTTCAGAGTGAGGAAAGGTTTCCTGGTGTGCTGCCACATTGGCTTTTGCTTCACTCAACAGCAGCCACCTCCGTCCAACCACCCACTTGCCCCTTGGACATTCTTCTCTTCAAACGTGGTCATGCAACCCTCAACATCCCCTCCTGCTGTGGCCAAGCCCTCCTGCCCAAGCATTTCACCATTTTTCTTGCTCTTCCCTAGTTCTGTCCAGTTTGTTGGCACTTCAGAGCTCGTGAGCTGCCCAGCAGCACAAACTTGGTATATTTTTTTCAAAGTTGTTGATGTTGATATTTTCAAAGCCGCCCACGGGAATTGGACACCTCGTTTCTTATTTTGAGGGTTGCTGGGTTTATTTTGGCTGCTGGCACTAAAAGCTCTAAGACAACTCTGAAAGCCTCAGCCTGTGGATTTAGGGGACGTGGACATGGGTGAAGAAAACACCCAGCACACATGAGGATGGGGATGCCATCTGTCTGGGCTTGGGGTGGCTGTGCCATGTTGGGACATGCAGAAAACATTCCCCCAGGACTGCAGTCAGATCCCCACACTCCCGGTGATAAAAAT
This sequence comes from Thinocorus orbignyianus, assembly GCA_013400375.1. Lineage (NCBI taxonomy): Eukaryota > Metazoa > Chordata > Aves > Ciconiiformes > Thinocoridae > Thinocorus > Thinocorus orbignyianus. Next base: position 391,848 of record VXBW01000873.1, read on the forward strand.
CAGAGAAGAGAGGCCATCGTCATGCTTACATTCTGTGCCACATTCACATCAGCCCTCCCCATTATCACACCACGTGTACGACACCTTTTGCAGGTAGCGAGGAGGTAGAGAAATTCCCCAAACCCCTTAAATTCTAAGAGTTAAGTTCGCACAAAAAGACAGTGACACATCACATTTCTCCGCACAAATCTGTGCAGAGCCAGAACCCTCCCCTGTGTAACTTCTGACTTCAATAGGCAAGGGCTGGTTGCGAGCCATAATTAGAGCTGGCCGGGGAACAACGGCTTTGTTTCATGGCAACTTCTGAGGTTTCAAAATCTGTTTATGTTCCGCAGAGGAAGCGAAATCAAAACATTTCTGAGGCGAGATGGGAGCCTGTCAAAAAATGTGTCCGTGTTCTGAGCGGAGAGATCCTCGTTTGGCTGCAGGTCTTCCCTTGCCCTCTTCCCCACGGAGTGGGGCATGGGGCGTGCGTGCAGCTGGCAGCAGTTATGGGCTGGATACGCCTGGGTGCCAAATGTTACCGGTGCTCAAAAGCATGCACGTGTTCCCATAAAAATAGATGAGGTTGAAAACACCCTGACCCCTCGTTGCCTGAAACTCTTGGCTCGTTTAGCATCACGCTGACCTGGTAATAGGTCAACCTCAATGGACATGCCAGTCTTCTCTTTGGGACATCCGTCTAAAAGACCTTAAAAATCTGGTTAGGTCTTCTTTTTTTTTTTACCCAAAGGTCTAGTGAAGACTTTAAAAATATCTGCTCCAGTGGGATATTAAAGGGCCAATGGCATACTTGGCAGGAGAGGACGTCTGCCCGGGAATCGCTGGCATTTCCTCTCCTGTCCCACGTGTTTGCTGACCGTCTGCGCCTCCGCTGCTCGCCGTCCCCGAGCAGCTTGGTGCAGCTGCATGTTCAGCCTGTGGCTCACAAAATGCTTTGCAATCCTTTCCCTGAAAGCTGCTAATCAATTAGAGCTGGATACTTTAGTCCTAACGTCATCGTGTGGAAGAAGTTTTCCTTGGGACTGAAGGAAGGACTCGAACTAGGAGATATTGGTAGTTCTTGACCTTGGAGTGGTTTGAGAAATAGCACCTCTCTATTGCTGTGGATGCAGAGAGACCCACCAAACCCCTGCAGACCAAAGGACACAAGTTTTCCTGCTGGGGTCTATGCATCCAGCCAAAATTTTTCTCCAATTGGGTAATATAATTTCATAAAAAACGCAAGTTTGCAAAATCTTCAGATGAATTTGTGATCTTGCAGATCAGTGAAAACTTAAAAGGCTTTAAGATAACCATTGTATTGACATAAGAGGAGACCACCTACGGGACTCGCCAGCCTGACCCAGCTGGATGTCAGCAACTCCCTTCCCAGCCTAGTACACCCAAAGAAATTTCCACTCTGACCTCAGACAGCACGAGCCTTCAGGGAGGAAGAAAAGGATTTCAAACAGAGCCCCACTTTCATCTACCAGCCCCTCGCTTGTGCTACTGATTGATGAAGACCGCCGCGATGAGGCTGACTTCTTCCCTGTGATCTCCCGGATCCTGTGAACTGCAGCGGCACAGGCAGGCGAAGAAGGATTTTCCTGACATCCAAAATCTGGGCCCTTACGTTACCCCTGAGCCAGGAGAAGCAGAACTTCTCTTTGAGAGGTGAGACACAAACACTTCTGCAATGTTAATATGTGACCTGAAAGCTCCAAATAACGTATCCCCCTGGCTTTAAAGCGGGGAGGCCAGGAAGTTTACAATAAAGAACAGAAACTGTTCTCCACCAGATTCACCATCATCACACACTTAACCCCTTTGGCATGTGAAGGAAACTTTTCAAGGGATGCCTTTCCCACGCAAGAAGACTCAGATTCATTAGTAGGCTCCAAAACACACAGGAAACAGGGAAATGGTGGTGCAGTGAGATTAAACTTCTGCTTCCAGCTCTGCGGATGGCCACTGCTGCAGAGCAAGGGCTGCAGCCCGCTTTGGAGCCCGAACGGTGGCTTCCTTCTGAGCTGATGCTGATTTTGTTTGAGAAAAAGCATTTCAGCCATTTCGGGCCCTTGCAAAAATTGCACATCCCCGCCAGAGGCCTTTCTCCAGGCAATAATTTCCAGGAGAACTGTTTGAAAGTGGCGTAGAAAGTGCTGCCTCCTCATTTTCCCACCCCAGCCTCACTGAGTCAAAGAAGAGCCCCACCTGATGTCCTGTGAACCGGCATTTTTGCAAGAGAAACCTCTGTGCTTCACAGTTGTTCAGGTCCCATCCCCCCCATCAGTGATAAAGGAGCAAGTTCAAAAAGTGGGGTCTAAAGTCCTTTTCAGTCAGAAATCTCATGTTTACGAACAAAATATATCCTCTGACTCCTCAGGATACGCAGAGCAACATCCATGTGTGAAGTTCAGTGTGTTCCATGAGATAAAATCATCCCTTCCACAATTAAGATAGCCCCATCTAGATAAAGAAGGTAGGCAAACTTTTCCAAAAAGTCATTTGTCTTCTTATCACGCCAGTCACTGCTTTCCCCGGGGATGTACAAGAATTGATTCCCTTTACCCACAATTAGCAATTTTTATGACTAAGGTTCTTCCTCTTGTTTAGAATATTTTGCACCTGAAATGTCTGTTTAATTAATTTTCACAGAGTGGTGAGCCTGGCACCAAAGCAAAGGAGTGAAGTAAGACAGATGTAAAAGCATGTCAACACAGGAAAGGAGAAAGCTGTTTGTGCAGGACAGGGGTGCTGGGACGGCTCTCTGCAAGGGTGGGGATGCCAGGGAAGGCCAAGGGTGTGATGCTTTCTGCTCTCTGGCCACGTTGCTCATCTTCAGAGCCAACAGAACTGGCCGCTCCTAGTCACTGCCTGCAAAACAGCTCATGGAAGTGGACCTGTTCTCTCTTTCTTCCCTATGTGCCTCAAAGCCATGAGGAAGGCAGGTTTGCCATCAGAGTGCTGATGGGCTGCTGCACCTCAATGCATCAAAAAGTATGGGGAGATACCTGCTTCTCTATCCCTCGCCTGTAGCCTCTTCCAAGAGGTGTCAATGCCTTCCAGCTCCGCTCCGTTAACATCCCCCAGCAGTCCCACTGACAACAGAGACACTTCCCCAGCAAAATGTGATTTAGAGGTGACAAAAGGGCAAAAACCCCAGCTCTGGAGTGTGTCACAGAATCACAGAATGATATGGAGTTGGAAGCGACCTCTGGATATCACCTAGTCCAATCCCCCTGACAAAGCAGGTCCACCCAGAGCAGGCTGCATAGGAACATGAACAGATGGGGTTTTGAATGTCTCCAGAGATGGAGACTCCACCACCTCTCTGGGCAGCCTCTTCCAGGGGTTCACCACCCTCGAAGTGAAGAAGTTTCTCCTCATGCTTAAATGGAACTTTTATGTTCAATTTTGTGCTCGTTACCTCTTGTCCTGTCATTTGGCACCACTGAAAAAAGACTGGCCCCCTCCTCCTGACACCCACCCTTTAAGTATTTCTAGGTGTCGATCAGAGAAAACCCAGGTCCCTCAGACTTTCCTCCCATCCTGGCCATGGTTGCCGTGCTAACGGCAGCGGGTTTGCCTCTTAAGAGAAAGGAGTCTGGTAACTTTAATGAGGGCAGTAGCTTCCTAATAGCCTGAGTGCTTTCCTTAGTACACTTCAGGCTTAAAAAGCCTTTCTCCAAATAGCTCTCTGCTGGTTATATCACCAACAGAAAATAGCTTCGAGGGAGGGAGATGGGTTTCTCTGGTGTGCGGATGCAGGGCTGTGTGTATCGCCTTGAGCTGGTTGTGCCCTCAGCTCAGCCAGCACTGGGAGCAGCAGCTATTCCTGGGCACTTCCCCGGGCTCTCACCAAGCCAGAGAGACAAGTCACAGCACCACAGGGTGGCAAAACAAGGGCGATGATCCACATGACTTTGAGCCATGGGTTAGAGGAGACAGAGGAAAATAAAATGTTGAGAACAGGCAAACCTCTTCCCCCAAAGCGTATGCATCTGATGCTAATGAGTTTGAAAGATTCTTAAAATTCTTCATTTTTTATATTTTTGTTCTTCACTTTGTTTTTATTTATGCTGACCCTTAAAAAAATTACCGTAAGTAAGTCCAGGTCCGTAATTTTTGCTTGGGCCATTCCTTTTGAACAGCCTAACACTTGGGGACAACTCTACTGTCGCAGAGGGACAGCTCTACCACCACAGAGAGACAAGTCTACCAATACTTGAGGACAACTCTACCACACCTACCTGTCCTGGCTCTGTTTCTTCACAAGCCCCCCAGAATAAACCAGTCTGTGCAGAACTGGGCACCACCCTCTGGTGACAGCTATGTACCATCAGTGTGCTCCTCCCAGAGCCTGGCTTGAGAACAAGATCCATTAAGACATAGAATCACAAAATGGCTAGATTTGGAAGGAACCTTAAAGATGATCGAGTTCCAACCCTCCCTCCCATGAAGGACTTATGTTTTATGAAAGAAGAGTCAAAAAAACATTAGCAGGAGGCAATGGGAGGAGAGGACACGCGGCGACTGCTGAGTGATGGGACCTGTTGGGACTGCGAGTAAGTCAACCAGAAATGTCATGCTCATTTCATCTGGTAGCATTTGGTCCATTTATTTTAATTGCAAATAAATGCAAAGCAGAAAGAACAAGTTGTAGTTATTGTTGGAGCCGGTAAAACATTTTGTGCGAGGAGAGTGGGTTGGTCTTCAACCATCCAAGTAAAACCCATTGCCTCAACAATAAAGCTTAAAAGATGAGCAAATTGCTGTTTATGGGCAGTTCCAGTTCCATACCACTCAGGACAAAGCCAGGACTGAACACACGAGCAAATTTGCTGCCTAACTTATTAGAAAAACATGCCTCGCGCAGGATTTGAGCCGTTTTACATCAGAGCAGAGAGAAAAAGGCCAGAGTAGCAGCAGCTGGAGCAACATCAGTTGGGAACGTTATCAACCCAGATCTGCCAACAGTGGTGCAGGCATAAAAAAAAAACACCCCAAAAACCACACATGAAGGGCACAGCATTGATATAATCGGCTTGTTAAAGAAACAAATCAGATTTTTGTGCCAACCAGCCCACCTAAGGCTGGGGAAGGGGAGCATTTCCCCCCTGCCTGTCCTGGTTCCTGGCCCCGTGCCTGCCACCCTTCTGTCTGCTGAGCAGCTGGACCACATTTTACAGACTCAAGCTGGTTTGGGGAATGCGATGCCTCGCTGGCATGCGGCTATTCAAGCTGGTGCCTATTATGTCCCTCATATTAAAATGCTATGAAAACAGGCATTGTGCACTGAGAGGCTGAGAAAACCTTGTTATACAGTAATTATGCAATCAGGATATAATCTAATTCTGCCGGCTGGGGTGTGGAAGGGAAGTTCTGGTTCCTAGAAGCTCGTAGGGGTCTCTGCAATGAAATATGCACATAGACATATTTACAACCAGTGGCGATAAAAATTCTGAGCAATGCTAACTATATCGAGCTTCTGCGACGTCGAGAGCAGCTTACAAAAGCCCCACACAGCTGGGAGACTCTTCTACTCAACAGTCAGACTTCTGCAATTGAAATGCTCTACAATTAACAGCCCCTTCTGGAACAGAGCAGGAAAGAGCTTTCGAAACCCATGAAGGATTGCTTTTTTGGTTTTGGAGGTTTTTTTTTATTTTTATTTTTGAGATTTTTGCAGCTCTTCCCCTGTATTTGAGAGGAAGCTAAAGCTTTTCAGAGCTTTTCTAAAACAAATAAGCAAAACCCAAATCCCTTCTCTACCCTCCCAGCGAGAGGAACACCCTGGATGAGCAAATTGCCCTTTACCAAGCTGCCTCCCCGCTGGTGAAAGTCCCACAGGCAGAGCGAGAACTGGAATTTGGGTTTCTTGCCTCCCCCCCCCTTTTTTTTTGACACGTCCCTGGTGCTCAGCGTGTCTGAACCCAGCCATTCACAGCGGCAGGGTGCAAATTTTGCTGGGGGAGAATTTTACGGCTGGAACCTGCTGAGAAACAATTTCCAAAGAAAGTTCAATCAGGATGGGTGTGTTCCTCTGAAAAGCTTGACTTTCCCTGTATCCACAATTTTTTTTTTCCAAAAAAAATTAGTGAAAAAAGCTGTTTTAGCCTTCCTTTCTGTGGACACGCAGTCCTGCGGCTCTACAGGGCAGAAACTTAGAGAGTTGAAGAGGAGTCCAGGATTTCATCTATCTGATGGGACAAATTCTTTGCCGGTATAAATAGATTGAACTCTGCTCAGCGGGACCGTGGCCATTTATGCCAACAGAGAACTTGGCCCACACTCACAGCCTGTTTCTTTTTTTAAACCACCAGAGACATGCCCTGAACCACAGGGAGCCAGGTTCAGACCCCGGCCACCATCACTTTCTAGGTACATGGGGCTATTTTGGTCAAACCTCTGCCCAGGGGACACCAGGGGGGACGCGGAGCAGCCCCAGGCTTGGAAAGCCCATGGACATCCCCATTTCTGCTGGCTCTCAGGAGAAAAGCTGTCAGATGTTGCAGCCTGGATCAGCCTGGCTAAGCCTGGAGGAGATTAGGAGGAGATTCAGACGGGGTCTATGTGGGCACGCGTCCCGGCTTGGCTTTACACGTCGCAGACGTTTATGGAAACTCCCTAGAAAGGACTTTCTTGGCCACTTCTCCTCCTGTCGGCCCCAACCTGCTGTGTTCTACAGCTCCCCATCCCTTCCTCAGCCACCCCATGGCTGCTCCCTTGTAGAAATTGCTTTTTCTCCTCTCCCGGAGATGCAGATCTTCCCTGGTCCCTTGGTAGGGAGACCTTGGGACCCGAAAAACAAGGAGCTGCCGTGTATCCCCTCCTGGCTGTGGCCAGGGGATCCAGGCTATGCCTGGAGGTGGGTAAGGGACCTTTGAAGGGCTGAGCATCCATGGAGGCTCAAGCAGGTTTTCTCCAACTCATAAAAACACACTCTAAAAGCTAATAGATTTACACATCTGGCTTTTTTTTTTTTTTATAATAGAGCATTTCAAAACAGCAACTCCTGACCCTATAAAAAAATAAATAAAAAATCCACCAGCCAGCACACAAAAGAATTTAATAAATCGTTGAAGTGCTGCATCCACAAGCACAGCCATGTCTAATCATTCAGCTTCTGCATTTTTGGGCACGTGGAAGCCAGAGGTTGCCACGGCCAACCAGCCAAACACTGCCAACCATGGCCAGCCCTTGCCCCTTGGAACCAGCACTACAAGGACTTTGTTCCCTGACTCTCACCCCTGGAAAATCGCTTTTTCTGCTGCCCCTTCAACAGTACTTAGGGAAAACTCAACTGGCCCGAGAAAGACACCCACCCCCCTGCCCCAAGACCTTCCCGTTCTATTTTTAGGTGGGTTTCCTGGTAAAAATAAAGCTCATGTAATCATGCTGGCTGTCCGTCCGTCCGCCCCTGAATGATTTATGTTTCCCCTTTATGCCAAGTTCTGTGGTGCTGATGCCAGCAGGGTAAAGGCAGAGTCCTCTTCATCCCTCCACCTCCGACCCCAGCACTCACTCCAGGTATTGCTTCCCGATATAGGACACACAACCAGGCAAGGGAAGACATTTCCACTCTCTTTCTCCTCCTTTTTT